>JAEKOY010000816.1:0-18352 GCA_021234595.1 Delia radicum | reverse complement strand
GCTTCGCTGAGAAAAGTTTTTCTGTATAAAAGTAGTCTATAAATAATAAGTGGCTTTGCTGAGTAAAGTTTTTCTGAGTAGAGGTTTTCTCCTCCAGTATGTCCCACTCTCGGCTTCGCTGAGGAAAGCTTTTCAATGTAAAAGTAATATATAAATAATAAATGGCTTTGCCGTGGCCAGCTACGCAGAAAAACTTTGCTCGACACAGCCACTTATTACTTATATATTACTTTTACACAGAAAACTTTTCTCAGCAAAGCCGAGAGTGTATATATATATATATATATATATATATATTTATATATTAGAGTTCGTTTCCCAAATTTTTTTTTTATTTTGATTTCTGGATATTATCACTTTTTAGATGGTTTTTTGTATCAATAAAAATAATGGCGTATTTTTTTTTTTTAATTCCAACTCCTTCCCGTGCCTATAGGCGACTCAAATCGCGGATTTTGGGTCCCTTTTCCCATACAACAAAAACGGCTAAATATATGTCAAATTTTACAATGAAAAAATACTTACATCTGAGAAAAAATGGTCCAAAAATTTTAATTTTGTAGTTACCCGTTCAAAAGTTATTAAAGTTTAAAAATTTAATTTTTTAGTGAATACAAAATAATTTATTGGTTTATATAATAATTTATTGGATTTTGATGTCACCTATAGGCACGGGAAGGAGTTGGAATTAAAAAAAAAAAATACGCCATTATTTTTATTGATACAAAAGCCTTCTAAAAAGTGATAATATCCAAAAATCTATTTTCAAAATTAACTCTAATGATATATATATATATATATATATATATATATATATATATATATATATATATATATAATAGAGATCAGAATTCATTAATAATTAAACATTTATATATCTACATGTGTACTATATAATAACAAAATTTATATTTACATTAGATAATTAATTTCTAAATGGAAGGTCAAGTATATGGTGTCTCTTTAATCTTTTAACATCTACGCTTTCATCTAATAAAGATCTTGCTAATGGATTGACGTGATCGCTTAGTTTTTTAAATATCTATCGCTAAAACTTCGAATTTCAGTTTTAACATTAGCTATGTCAAAGTCATTGTGTATAGTATTGTTAGAAACGTACCATGGAGCGTTTGCAATCATTCTTAAAGTCTTTGATTGGAATCTTTTGAATAATTTCTACATTAGAATTACTTGTTGTTCCCAACAGTTGAATACCATAAGTCCATACAGGTTTTAAATTGTTTATAAAGCAGAATCTTGTTTTCCCAAACTCAGTTCTGATTTCCGACCAAGGAGCCAATACATTTTCTTAGTTTAATGTCAACTTGAGTAAATGTCCCAACGAATGAATTTCCCAACAGTATGCGCTGTGCATACATATATTATATATATATATTTGTTCCCCCGCATAGTTTAGGGACATTTGCTTACTTTGCGCCGTTTCATACATCTAGCGTATAAGATGAGGGACAACTGGTTCGATGCACTCCATACATAGGGGACAATTTTGGGCGTGTTCCTGAAGTATGCGCTGTGCATACATATATATATATATATATATATATATATATATATACTACTTCATAGTACTTCCATAGTACTTCAATATATCTCGTTTAGTTGACATATTAATATCAGGTAATTCACAGGCCACGCCAAAAGAAAAAACATCATGAGAGACCAAATGTTGCAAACTACTGCGTTGGGTATCTGTTGGATTTTGCGATGAACCAGGCTCTGAATCCATTTTTATAAACCGTCACTAAAAGAATTAAATATGTTTTTCATAGAATAATAATATAACATATTAACTATAATAGTTAGCAATGTTTTTACACTTACCTTTAAATCTTTTCTTAATTTCAAAATAGTTTGATTATTTGTTAGTTATTTCAAGTAACACTTCACTGAAATGACGCTCAAACCAAACTAGCATTACACTGGAATATTATAAACAAACCAAAAATAACAAACAAAAATAAAGAAGTCTATAAAGAAACTAAAAACAAAAAGAAATAAACAAACATAACACAGGGTATGCACCCTGTGAAAAAATATGCCAATAATGTAAAGCGGAAATCAGTCCAGTCGTAACGTAAGGTTCGTAAGCTTCGTAAGCTTCGTGAGCCAAAAAAATGGCCATGAAAGTAATATTCTTGGACAAAATCATGAAACGAATGGAAAAATGCTCCAAAATTTGGACAAAAATACCCGTTACCTTTCCAACGCGCCTACTGGCGATTAAACCCGATCGATAGTTTTTGAGTTATGGATGTGAACGTGTAGGTAATATTTCATACGAACGTCAATTTGGGAAAAAATCTACCAACAAAAAGTAGGGGTCTCGATTTTAACGATAGAGGTATGGTTCTTTGGCAAATTTTCATGGAATAACCCATAGAATACGGAAATCATAGGGAAATTGTCGAAAAATAAATCGACCCGCCCTAATATATATATATATATAAATATTGTTATTGATCTTGCTGAAGATCGATAATTTATGTTATGTTTATATTATTATCAAATTTGCTTATTATTGTAAAATAGATTGCAAATAAATATGACAAAAAAAAAAAAAAATTTGCTATAAATCTCCAACATTGAATAAACACGAAGTTTTTACTAAAATCAGAAGGGGTTTGTTGAAAATGTTGTCTTTTCGTACTCATTATTTTTAAAATCTTTCAAGGGACATAAAACGTATAATATTTTTCAATTTTTTCCAAAAATTGGGCGAAGTATGCATGGTTAAATATTAACAATTTTTGCGCTCGTTTTTAGTAAATAATTTATAAAATAATTTGATTGAATTTGGCAAATTCAGGAAATTGGAAATTCGCTTATTTAAAAAAAAATAAAACTTTTAGAAAAAATCAAAACTAGTTCCGAATATTTAGTGAAATATATATATATGTATATATATATATATCGGGCTTTCCAGCGAAGACCGACCAAAAAGGGTATTTTTTAGATTTTTGGGTCTTCCGATTTCAATTAATTTTCATTCAGAGAATCTATGGAGCCACTTAAAGATTGGCGTTTTTAGTTTTTTTAAATTTCGAAAAATACACGCGATTTATTTTTTTTTGAAAAATAAGAAATATGCAATAAGTGTGTAAGCTTAAATATTCGTATTTGCTTTAGTATTCGCCGGTTCAGCACCATTTAAATTGCATTAGAATTCTACACTCGCCTACTTTCTTTTAGAGTCAAACACAAATTCATTTTTATGTAATTTATATTCTAATGCACTCTTTACCAATTTGGCAACTCTTGATTTGACAAAAATATGCATATTTTCAAAATATGGGATTTTAACTATAAAACAACACTTTGGATTGTTAACCTATTAATAATGAACTATTGAAAAAACGCGTGCGTCGTGTTTCCCTAGAAAAACAACAATTTGTTACTTTTATTTTATTTTTCAAAATTAAAAAGATTAAACTTAAAATGTACTGTTAAATGTCTCGCTTTTAAAAACTTAATATATAATTTCTAAGATTTTTTCTGTGTTTAAGAGATAGGCGTATCTCTTAAAATATTATGTTCTAAAAATTTAATGTTTAACCCTTTCAACCCCATGTTTCTATTTATAAAAAACTGATATTCGATAGCAAACATGAGCTTGTAAGGGTAAAAATTTAATTTTTTAAAACAGAATATTTTAGCTAATTTGTTACTGAAAACGTACTGAAAATGACTTAAAACTTAAATACATATGCAGTTTTAAAACAGAGACTTTTTAAATGGTGGGTTTAACATTACATTTTAAAATGTAGTCTTTTCTATAAATCGTAGAAATAGTATAGTTGGTAGCGTGCTGGCTTAACAGGGCGGGGGTTCGTGGGTTCGATTCCCACCAGAGGCACTGGTCTGTTTTCGCTACAACGCGCCGAAGGCCATAGTAGCTAGTGCTCTCGGATAGGGTAATAGTATATAATTTTAATTATATGATTATTAATTAATAAAATAAAAAATAACAATTTGTCGTTTTTTCTATATAAAAATGCAATAAGCTTTTTTCAAAAAAAAAATCATTTATTCTTTTATTAAATCGAGAGTGGCTAAATTTTAGAAAAATGCATTCTTAAAAATATATTGCATAAAAAATTATTTTTTTGGCGCTTGAAAAAAATGTATTTTACAATATAAAGTAGAGGAGTGTACCGTTCCAATTAATTTTAAATCATAATGATCCGATATATATATTAAAACAAAACTACAAATGTTGAAACTTGGGCACTTTTTGGATATTTTTTATTTTTTAAAAACGGAAACCCGAATAGAACCATGTTTTCTTAGAATTTCATGAAAATAAAAACGTCAATTTTTAAGTGGCTCCGTAGAGTTTTGGCCGATCTTGCGTGGAATGGCCTATATCGAAAATCAGGCTATATGTTTTTTCTATCTATCCAAGAAGTTTCACATTGTAATTCAGCATCACTTTGGAGAAAATAAATATTGAACTATTCAAAGTCTAATAACAACTACAATGCGTATGATGATTTTATTATATGAACTACTATTTTGAAAGTGATATAAGTTCATTCAATGTCTTCTATAGTTTCACAAACTATATTTTTCAGAAAATTTAAAAGATCGCGGCAATTTTAGCTGAATTCTTTTATTGTAAGTTATTTTGGGTCTTACGAAAGCCCATCTCCAGATTCCAAATCTGCTCTCTGAAATTTTCGCGAGCTTCGCAATTTCTTAAATTTAATGTGAAAAAAATGATGTGAAAAAAACCAGCTAATTTTCCAATTTCATGAAAAATTTACTGTTAATTAAGAAATATATAATATTTTCAGTTTCTGAAAGTATTCATTTTGAAAGTGCTATCAGTCCTTTCAATACTGAAAAAACATGGATTTTTCGCAATAAATATACTTACAGTGGTGTTCAAAACATCTGCAACTGAAATCATGGTTTAGGTAATTATAATTTTTGTGATCAAAAAGATTTGTGGTATAAGTTTTTGTTTTTTTTTTTTTTTAGTTCAATTATAGCATATTATTTTACAAATACAAAAAGAAATATTCATAACTTCTCAAAAATAAAAAAAGTCATTTTAACAAAATAAGTCGATAGTACAGTGTTCAAAACATTTGCAACTCTTAAAGTAATTAAGAGGAAATGCAAACAATGGTTTTAACGCTCAGGCTTTTGTAGCGTAGCCATTATTTGTTATAACTTCTGAACACCTCTTAGGCAGTGAGGCAATGAGCTTTTTAATATAATCGTCAGAAATTTCATTCCACTGCTTCTCCAACTCGACAAAAAGTTCATCACCATTTCGGAATACTTTATTGCCGATATTCCGTTTACAATCATCCACATATTCTCAATCGGGTTGAGATCGGGAGATTGAGCCGGCCACGACATGATATTGTGCTGGAAGGTCAATGAGAGTGGCATTTCCCATTCAGCATACGGAAGCATAACTGAACTCAAAATATCTCTATACACAGAAAAATTTTGTTCATAAATAGAACGAATTGCTTTCATTGATTTCAATTCTTAATATGTATGAACAAGTTCATGCTACGTATGAACTTTTTTATTTTTTAATTTTAAAAACTTAGAAAGCCAGAAGAAAATTGTTTTAATTTTCATTTCTTTATTTTCTGTGAAATAAAAACGTTTCAAATTTTTCTCTTATAATAAAAAATAGTTATTTTTTTTTAATTCTTGTTGTTAAAGAAGTGCTTTGTGAAAGAAAATAAGAAGCTGTTAACAATTAGGTAATTTAAAAAGATAAAAAAAATGAAGTGTATTATGTGCAAACAAATTTGTCCAACAGCGAATAAAAAGTGTGCATAAATCGAAAACCAATGGTGAATTTTATTGTACTCATGGAAAATGGAAATTTTGTGGAAACGCTAGCTTTATTGCTGATATAATCCATGATTTTTGTTCACGATGTCCTACTTAGAACCTCTCTTTAGTGCTTCTAAATCAAAAAAATATATATTAATTCGTCATTACGATATCTCATCCTCGAGGCAGCATTTCAGTAAAGCGTTTCAAAAAACTCATCTAATTATGATCCGAAATCATGAGTATTTTCTCCTGGGATATAGTGGTATTGTTTCTATTTAACAAATTTTTAATTTATGTACATTATTTAAATTATTTATTTTCAAATTTTTGTATTTAACAACAATAATAATAAAAATGCAGTTATTATGCATATAAAATCTAAAAAAAAACTTAAACTTTAATGGGAAAATAGATAAAAAATATTTTTTATTATGAAAATTACATAATATAGATAAATTTGGTACATACATATTATAAACATGTTCGTAATATGTATGAACACATTCATAACTCGAATGAATAGTTTTTTGGAAACTTATTCAGGTTCGGTTTCATATTATGTATGAACAAGTTCATACCATAAATGAAAAGTTTTGGGAAAAAGAAATCATGTTCGATTCATACAGTTTATGAAAAAAATCATTCTGTGAATTATTTTTTTTTTTTTCTGTGTAGATTTTGGCCGTCATTGTGCGGTGAATTGGTCTAATCCCATTTCCTGAAAACACCCCCACACCATAATGTTTCCACCACCGTGCTTCACTGTGGCGGTTGCGTATCTGGAATTAAACTTTTCGCCTCGTGGTCTTCGAACATTGGCTCTTCCATCTGATCCCCGGAGGTTGAATTTGGACTCATCTGACCACAATACATTTTTCCATTGCTGTTGAGTCCAGTTCAAATGGGTGCGTGCAAAGTCAAGCCGAGCTTTTCAGTTTTTTTCGACACAAACCGTTTTTTGTACATCTAAACTTCTAAGACCATATTCTCGGGCTCTTCTTTAAATGGTTGAAGACTGGCATCTATTAAAAGTTCAGTTTTAGCTTCTCTGGGAACTGCTTTGGGATATTTCGTAAAAAAATTCTTGATTTTCCGATCTTCTCTTACAGTTTGTAATACGGGGTCTTCCGCATTTATGAGTTGTGTGGATGTTACCACTATTAACAATGCGGCAAATCGATGATTTTGGAACGCAGTACTTTATAGAAATTTCTTTTTGGGAAAGTAAATTTTGAAAATCATTTAAAAACTTTTGATTAAAATCAGAATTGTATTTATTTCCTGCCATATTTTTACAAAAATTATTCTTATGATGTTTATGCTTCCAACATCTTATTACAACTGCTAAAGAACAATAATTATTATAAATTTGTTTAAAAAATTTAACGGCCTGAATCTCACATAAAAAAGGAATGCGATTACCGTTATATCCTAGCATTTGTTAGTATAAATTGTTTCGTTAAGAGTAAGAATAATGTGAGTTGCAAATGTTTTGAACACCTGCATTTTGAATACATCTATTATTATTGATTTTTTTTGTTGTTTTAATTTGACGGAATTAATTTTTTTTAATTTGTTTAACATAAAACAATGAATAAAGAATATGTAAAAAATAAATTTTAGTAACTTAGTGTGATTTGAAGAAAATAAAGCAATGAAAACAACAAATGCAATCTCAGTTCCAAATGTTTTGACCACTACTGTATATGGATTTTAAAAATAAACAAATTGAATGTCCCCTTATAAGATGTGTATAAAAACACTGGATAAAAATTCTCACGTTAAAAATCATTAAAATGCAAAACCCTTTATATCTCATTTTGAAAACTAATATACTCATAACACATTCAAAATAAATAGTGCATATGTAGGACGAACATTATTTAAAGAATGCTTTCTGTGAAACAAAGCCGATTTACAATACAATTTCCGATTACATAAAAAACAATTTCTGAGCTAACTATTTGTACAAATAAAAAAAGTGTTAGCTAATATTTAGATAAAAATATAGTTCATCAGAAACTGAGTTTTATAAAAAGGTGGTTCCACTTTGTATTCCCAAATACTGTATGTTACAATATACCTTATTTCTTTTGCTAAACAGTTGACACGGACATAATTATATGTAAAAATAATTATAGTGAAAGTCAGTTGTAACAAAAAAAAAAAAATACACATTTTAAGAATATCCACCCCATTAAGCCTCTCCTAACAATATATACTTATAGTCAAATAAATATCTTTAAAAAGGCATTCACTTAAATAGTCATTAGATTCAAATACAACGAAACAAATATCATCATGAAGAAACAATAAAAAGACTTTCACAATAACATTTCCTAACAAACAAAAGATTTGCATTGTTTTCAATACAAAAAGGGTATTTTACCAAATGGTCCAGATCAACTTGTATATAAGACTATTATTGGTGTATAACAATTTTATTTTGTAGTTTGTTAGTCAATTTAAAATGATTGGTAGTCGTTTTTTGCGGCTTTTCGTTAAGAACTTGTGCGAAATTGCAAAATAATATTAAGCTAGTCATTTTCAAAGAAATTCATGATAATAAAAATTTAAGATAATAAGCAGTTCGGTTCTAATGAACATTTCTTTTCTTTGCACCGATTCTTAAAATTGTTAGCATTTGAGCTTCAAGTAATTCATTGTTTGTTTTGTTAATTTTGTATAGATATTTTTCCATTATGATTTTAGTTTTATAATAGAAATTAATATTATATATGAAATTATGGTAGAATGACTTTTTAATGATTTATGTGATGAACTACACTCATAGAAATAAGCCTGTAGAAGTAGCAGAAAAAACTACACTCAAAAAAACAAGTTTAGTAGAAACATTTGTAAAACGTCTTATAAATCAAGTATGTATACTATTGCTCAGCAAAATGTTTGCTGAAATTGTGTTTTTCAGCTAAACTTTTAGTTATATTTATTCAGTAATTAACAGTGTCAACTAATGTTTTACTAATTTATTTTGCTAAAAAAAAGTGTGATAATAAGCACATTAATAGTGTGGACGAAACCCAGATTGAAAGATATACGCAGAATGAAGTAGATGTCGAGGCATGTCAAGATGGTAGACACGAGGAAAATGACACTAAAAAGTGCAACTCTTGAAATATATATAAAAAAATTAACCATGGAAGATTTTTTATATGTTTTTCATACAAAAGGACGCCAACAATGTTTATTCATATAAATTGTTGATCTAATAAACTAAGATATTGTGTTCATACCAGCTTGTCAATAGATTATTAAATAAAATAAAGAAATAATATAATATAATATAATAATGATGAAAGATCGAAAAATAAACTTTTGGTTTTAATTTTTTAAAATTTAAAAGTAAAACATTTGAAAAATAAAATATTTAAATTTAATAGATATAAAATTAAATGTATTTGTAAACTAATTTTTTATAGTGGTAATTTGTGGAATGTGGAAAAATTGCAAACAAATATATCTTAAGGTAGACAGACTAAAACGAAAGAGAAAGGTATGTTTTATATTTCTTTTCTCTATTTGCAAAAATAAAAATGGTTGTTTATGTTCATGTCATGTATATGTCATATTCTCTTATTTATTTAGTTTCTTGAATTATCTACGACATTTAGCTTCAGTCGAAATTGTCATCATTTAGACAACCATGAATTCCAGTAGTTGAAATATTGTTGTGAAATATATGGAAATAATATAAATATTTCTATATATTTTCAGATATAAAATTAATTCATGTCGTCCGCGTATGGACACTTTTATATTTTTTAATGTATTGACAATTATTTTTTAAATCACAAACAGTTTTTTAGGATTTTCAGCAAATAAATAAACTAAAGTATAATTTTTCTACAAATTTTTTGAGTTTTTATCAGCCTACTAATTCTCAGCAAAAATTTTATTAGCTTTTAGCAAGGAATTTTTAATTTTTAATCAAATAAATGTTAGCAAAACTTTTGCTGAATTTTCAGCAAAAGATTTTGCTGACAGTTGACATTTTGTTGCAAGCACCCTCATGACTAAAATTTTGCTTACTCAGCATAATTTTTTGCTGACTTTAATGACTTCTTTTTTTTTGAGTGTACTAGAAATAAGTTAAAATTACGATGTGGAAGAACTGCTAAAATTTCACATTTATTCTATAATTTTTTTTTTTCTACCAATATTTAGCAAATTTTTTGCTTATTTCAGCACATTAATTAGTTAATTTCAATTAACTAAACTTTAGCTCAATTATAACTAATATTTGTACATTCAACAGACTTATTTTTGCTATTTTCATCTTGCTAATATTTAGCAAGAAAAATCTGCCAAATTTAGCATTTTTTTCTGCAACGTCATTTTTAACTTGTTTTGTTAGTTTTAGCAAAAGTGCTTGCTAATTTTTATTTATCTGCGTAATAAGTACATCAGGCAGGGGTGTTCTTATTTGAAATATCAGATTTTTATATACCGCCGGTCAGACTCTTGTTTCTTTATATTAAAAAAATAAATAAAACATATTTGGAGGGAATCCTATAATTTTAAGTCGACTTCAAATATTCAATTTGTTAAAATGGGCAAAACATTTATTTTTTAAACAATTGTCACTTTTTAATCGCAGTTTTTTCATAACTTTCTTAAAAAATATACTTCTCTTTATGTTATTCAATATTATTTAGGGTAGAGTGAGGTAAAGTGGGACATGGGTTAAAGTTGTACATCTCATTAAACAAAAAAAAAACACATTCCAATTTTGATTTATTTTGTGCTTCTATATCCTTTTTGACAAAAAATGCAAAAAAATAATAATAAATGTTTTCAATCAAAAACTAATAAAATTTCAACTTTTTTTTTAAATCAAATATATTTAAAATTTCCGTTTTTTATTTATCGTTTTGAAATGCAAACGCATTTTGCAAACAATTAAGTATTGTTAAATTGGTGGTTAATTAATCGAAAAGTGTGTTGTTGGGGTAATGTGGGGCAAATTATGTGGGGTAAAGTATGACAAGTAATATAAGAGCAATATTAAAATGTTTTAATATTGAGTTTGTGCTAATATTTGCAACTCACAAAAATACTGGACCTAGGCTTACCTTCCAGCATACCAGTTGACGTTGTTTTGATTTTTGTAACAAATATAAAAAATCCCACTTTACCCAAAAAATTTTATTTTTTCCATTCCTAGCGGGTGCAGCGTCAGGTTTTTTCCAAACACATTTCGCTTTGTGAAAACTAAACTGCTGTATTAATTCCGTACATCAAGCAAAAGCGTTTAATGAGCTTAATAGTAAAATGAAAAAGGACATTAAATTTTATGTAGTAAAAAACATTTTCATATCCCCAAAAAGCATCATTATGTATTATGCTTGATTTAACTAAGTTACCCTAAACTTAACTAAAAATTAGTTGTTTTTCAAAACATTCGCGTTTTTCTTTTTATGTTCTAATATATGACAAAAAAAAATATTGAGTATATTTTTATATTATTTGGTGGTATAATATATATTTTAAATCTGTTAAATACAATGAGATGTATAAATTGATTGTAACTTTAATTAAATCCAACCAAAACGTGTAATTTTAATATTTTTTAATTTGATTTAACCTTAAAAACGCCATATTTTTTTGATCCGTTAAAAAAAATTATTAACGCAGAAGAATTCAGCATGCTTAGCCCTTTGACGACCGTATTAAAACCACTTAAGATTTTCTGACGAAACTTCTTGAGCCTTGGGTCTAAATCTAAAAATAAAAATAATATGAAACGCTGTTTATGAAGCTTTGCTACTACTAATCTCTGAGATATATAGTACTAAAATTTAAACAAAAATTTTTGTTTTGCTTTAATTTAACCCTTATCCAAAAATAACAAATGCAGTTTAAATTAAAAATCGAATTTTAAAACTAAAAACAGAAAGGAAAGTGAAAAGTGAAAATAATCATAAAAAAAACAATGTTAATAATTTTTACTGTGTGTTTAAGGCTACACCTCTCTGGTGTCAATAACAATACGTTTTGTTAAAATCGCCCATCTAAATAGGACACATGTCAACCGTTGGTCAGCAAAGGGTTTAAACTTTAAACATTTCCAAAATATTATCGAACTGCAGAAGAAACCATTTAATCAACCACGTAAAGGAATTGAAAATTTAAAAAAAAATCGATTTAGTTGGGAATGTTGCTCACTAAATTAATGTCATTTTGTTTTAAAATATACAAAAATAGATGGTAATTCGATACAAATGTTTAGTTTATTATGTTCAAGTGTAGTAGCAGAGTGAAAATACAACCCAAAATATTCGTAAAATTAAAAATAACATTGTATCAACAGAAATTTTTCTAATTTTTGAAGCGGACGGGATTTTTATCCGAAAAATTAGGATACAAAGTGTTGGGGCATCACTGTTATACTACCCTAATCTACTACAAACGCAGAAAACAACCCTGTAGAACGAAGAAGCCGAAAGAAGAATAATGCAAGGCAAATCTTGCAACAATTGAATTCAACAGTCGTTAGTCGAAACTCGCAAAGACAACATCAGAGAAAACAAACGCTACGCATTTTTTAATGAAAACAAATACTTTTAATACATTTAATACATTTAATTTGAATACATTACATATACTTTAAACCAATTAATTTACTGTGTATTCATTTTTACGCCTGCCACGGCAAATAATATTTAGTTTAAACGTTTTTCCTCTGCCTTTTAACATGTTTTTTCTCTGGAACTTTGCGACTTTCGCCAATAAAATTATTCGTGAACTTTAAATCGTGAGAAATAAATTGCAAATATAAGAAGTAAAATCCTAAACTATTGTCCGCGAATTTTAAATCGTCAATTTAATTTTATTAATTGCTATAAGATGACGAGAAAGACTGCTACTAAAAATCAGAAGAACCAACAAAATGGTGACAACGAAGATGGTCAACAGCAAGATAGCGACACCCCATTTAATAGCGATAATTTGGACGACACTCTTGTGGAAAATGGTTCACAAGCCGCTGCGAAAGCCAACAATGTGCTGGCCTGTCTCAAAACCATCTCTGCCAACACCGTCACCAACACCACCACAGCCATTTGCATCACCAGAGGTTCTTGCAACATTAATTTCTTCAATGACATCTTTAAAGTCTGCCATTGAGGAATTGAGACAGGATTCATGCCGCAACAATAATGAAATATCAAGTCTTCGTTCCCCATTAAGGGAAAAGTCGTCACCAATTCAAGATGTAGAAAATTCCATGTATAAAATGTCACACATTACATGAGAACATGTCGCCGTCTACATATAATTTTATGCCGCCGTCAATTAATAATTTACAAATGTCGTCGCCAACAAATAACAAACAGGTACCGCTGCCAGCAAATCAGATACCGATGTCAACATCTTATTTTATGCCGCCGCCAACAAATAACAATCAGGTACCGCTGCCAAAAAATCATTCACAACAGGTACCAATGTCAACAAATCATTCACAACAAATACCGCAGTCAACTATAGAAAACGTACCGCCGTCATCACATTATATTTCATCAAATTTGTCAACCTTTGTGTCAACTAATAATCAACTGCCGCCGATAACAAATTTCAATGCACCGCCGACATCTGCAACAAGTGTTTATGCTGCAACAATGCCAAGTGCAACACAACATAGCGATTTTTCTAACAAAATTATACCATTTGCCACATTTGAGGGAAAGCCAGAAGATTGGCCATTATTTTTAGCAACCTATGAGGATACTACTGTGGAATTTAGGTACTCCAATAGACAGAATTTGATGAGGCTACAAAAGGCTTTACATGGTCCGGCTAAAGATTCTGTCATGTCAATGTTAATTTACCCGGATAACGTACCACAGATAATTGATGAACTTAAATTTAATTTTGGACGTCCAGAGCTGTTAATAAAATCACAAATGGAAAAAGTTTAAAATGTATCCGGCCGTAACTGAAGGTCGTCTTGATGGTATTATTGGTTTAGCCACTTGTGCTAAAAACATTGTATCATTTTTTAGGACTGCCAAATGTGATCATCATTTAATGAATCCAACTTTGCTGGAACAATTGGTTTTAAAATTGCCCTATTCGAAACAGTATGAATGGGCAAGGTATTCTGTTTCAGTTTTGCCATTCCCAACTGTAGAACATTTTGCCAAATGGGTTGGGGATTTGGCACGTTTTTGTAGTTTGATGCCACAAAGTAGTACAGTGTCCACAAATGAACGTCAGCAGCCGACAGCACGTAGGGTTCTTCATAGCAGTGAAGTTCAACCGGCTCGTAGAGAATGTTATCACTGCAAGGGAAGCCACGAGCTTACAGATTGCCAACCATTTAAGGATCTGGAAACAAATGTTAAGTGGGAGCACGTTAAACGTTTGCGTGTATGTTTTGCCTGTTTACACAAGGGTCATAATTTGACACAATGCCGAAAAAGAAGATATGTACCACTAATGGGTGCAATCGTTATCATCACCCAATTTTACATCAAGATATATCATCAATAAGCCGTGAACAACCCGCTCATGTTCTTCAATGCCACCAAAACAAAGTACATGTAAGTTATTTAAAATTTTTGCCAGTTATGTTACATGGTCCTAGGGGCGCTGTAGCAGTATATGCCTTGATAGATGATGCCTCTGCTGTATCATTTCTTGATGAAAATGTCGCCAAGTCTTTGGGTCTAAAGGGCCAAAAGTCGTCACTAACTGTTCGTTGGTATGAAAATATGCATAAGACGGAAACGGGAATGAAAGTTAATGCAGAAATTTCATCAATAATTGATAACGATAGAAATTTGTTATTAAGAATTTGCAGACCGTAAAGGAGTTAGATTTACCAGTCCAGAGTTTTAGTAAATCTGATTTCGATTATTTGAAAAATCTGCCAATAAAAAATTACCGGGACAAAAAAACCGTCAATATTGATTGGTTTGGACAACTGCTACTTGAGTTTACCTGAACAGATTGTTGAGGCCGGTCCAGATTTGCCAGTGGCAACGTCAACAAAACTAGGTTGGATCGCCTATGGCCCCACATCAAAAATAGGTGATAATATTGCAACAGTTTGCCATATAAATGATGGTGATACTTTGAACAATATTAGTAAGATGGTTGAAAGCTACTTTTCTACCGAAAATTTTGGTGTTAAGGATAGTGATTTAATCTTGGAATCTGATGATAACAAACGGGCCAGGGAAATTTTAGAGAAATCAACAAAAATTATAGATGGTAGATACGAAACGGGTCTTCTTTGGAAGAAGGATGATACTGTCCTGCCGGATAGTTTTGAAATGGCCAAACAAAGGTTGATTAAAGTCGAAAATAAAATGGCAAAAGATCCAATTTACGCTTGCTAACTACAAAACGGAAATGGATAAATATATAAATAAAGGTTTATGCCAAACCACTGTCTTCAATAAAGTCTGAAACCAACGATTGTAACAAAATATGGTATTTACCACATTTTGGTGTAATAAATCCTAACAAGCCGGAATAAACTTGCGCATAGTGTTTGATGCTGCTGCCACTTCGTCAAATGTCTCCCTGAATTCAACTTTACTAAAGGGTCCTGAACATGCCAAGCCGCTACAAACCATATTGTTTCAGTTTCGTCAGGGCCAAATAGCTGTTGCTGGCGATATACAGGAAATGTTTTCCCAGGTTTCCATAATTGCTAATGATCAAAATTCTCAACTTTTTTTGTGGCGCAATGGTGAAAAAGATCGTGAAATACAACATATGTAATGCAATCAATGATTTTTGGCGCAATATGTTCACCATGCTGTGCCGAATATGTTAAAAATGTTAATGCCAACAAATTTAAACCTACTATGCCTAGAGGTGCAAAAGCAGTAATTGACCATACTTATGTTGATGACCTGGTAATTAGTTTCAACAGCCGGAAGACGCCTTGGAAGTTAGCACTGAAGCTATACAAATAAATGCAGCTGCTGGATTTAATTTAAGAAATTTTTCATCAAACTGTTTAGAGTTAGAAGTCATGTTAAACAACGGCAACAATGGTAAGTCGAATACACTTAATATGGAAAGACGGAAACAGACGGATAAGATTCTGGATTGTATTGGAACAAAAATACTGATTGTTTTGAGTTCCACGTTAAATTTCACAAAATTTCCAAAGATGTTTTGGAGGGAAGACGATCGCCTACTAAGAGGGAATCTTGAGTATGGTTATGGCGATTTTTGATCCATTTGGATTTTTGTCAAATTTTACGATATTTTCAAATTACTTTTACAAAAAACTTGGAAATTGTGTGTACAATGGGACGAAACAACTGCCTAAACAAATTTTTGGTTCAATGGACTGCCTGGTGGAGAGAATTTGATAAGGTGAGACAATTTTCTATTCCTCGTTGTTATTCCCGTTATTTGCCCATGTGCTGAAGTATTCAATTGCACATATTTGTGGATGCCAGTTCTAGTGCATTTGCTGCTGTCGCATATTTGCGTATAAAATATAAAGATGATGTCCATATTTCGTTTGTTGTTGCTAAATCGCGTTGTGCTCCACCAAGGGAATGACAATTCCACGCCTTGAGTTGCAAGCTGCCGTTCTTGGCTGCCGTTTAAAAACCTCTATAGAGGAGAGTCATGAATTTACAATTAATCGTACAGTATTTTGGTCCGATTCTAAAAACGGTCGTTCTATGGATTCACTCCACTGTAAGGGAATATAAACAATTCGTTGCTTGCCGTATAGCAGAAATTTTATCAACTACATCAGCTAGACAATGGAAGTGGTTACCCTACAGAGTTAAATATCGCTGATCAGGCTACCAGAGCCAATTTGTCTGTGGCCTTTGATAAAATTCAAAATGGCTTACTGGTCCTGAATTTTTGAAACATGAAGAAAAATATTGGCCAACCGACCTACAGTTTGAAGAACCGACCATTATCATGATGAAGATATAGTTAATCCCATATTAGTTTGTGGCCTGGTGACTGAATCGGTTTAAATTTAAAACGATTCTCAAGTTTTTTGAAAATGAATCGTTATGCTGCGTGGGTGTTACGATTTATAAAATCTATGTGAAAAAGTCTAAAAAATTGTCAACAGAACTTACAGCCGCGGAGATTGATGCCGGTGTGAAAAAATTGATTTGCCCGCCTCGTTCAAAGTGAAGTTTATGGTACAGAAAGAATGTGCCTCATTAAAGGAAAAGTTGTTCCGAAGTCAGCAATATCTATTCGCTGACACCCTGCATTGATGAGGATATGCTGCTTAGAGTCAATGGAAGAATTGACAATGCTTATTGTTTGCCTAATACCGCTCGCCGGCCTATTATTATGCCCCCAAATCACCCAATGACCGTTATGATTGTGCTTATTGCCATCAAAAAGACTATCACCAAAATGACCATTTAATAATGAATGAGGTAAGACAGAAATTTGGGGTACCAATATACGCTTAGTATTGAAGAGAGAAGTCAAAAGAGCTTGTCCAACTTGTTGTGCGTGATTCTGCCAAACCCGCTCCACCTTTGATGGGTCAACTACCTTCTGATCGCTTGACTCCTTATGTACGCCCGTTCAGTTATGTTGGTTTGGACTACTGTGGTCCGTTTTTTGTGGCAATTGGTCGTAGAAGAGAAAAGAGATGGATTGCTCTGTTTACGTGCCTAAGTACTAGAGCACTGCATCTGGAAATAGCTGTGGACCTGTCGACTGATGCATTTTTGATTTGTCTGCGAAATTTTGTTAATCGAAGAGGAGTTCCCATAAGAATTAGAAGCGATAATGGCACAAATTTTATTGGAGCCCAGAAAGAAATAACAGCCGAAAATAAATTTTTTGATTTTGATGAAATACAACGAAATCTTTCAAAGGATAATATTGAATGGGTATTCAATGTCCAGCCAACCCTCATGCTGGTGGTTGTTGGGAGAGATTGGTTCGTTGTGTAAAACGATTATTGTATAAGGTATTTGCAGAGGAAGCTCCACGCCTAGAAACTTTTCGAAGCGCCATGATTGAAGCCGAATGCATAATTAATAACAGGCCTCTGACTGAACTGCCAATTGGTTCCAGATTCTGAGGAACCGATAACGCCAAACCACTTTCTTATTGGTGGTCTCAGTTCAACACAAACACTGGTCCCGATGAGGAAAATGTATGCCTGCGTAAGCAATGGCGAATTGCTCAAAACTTAAAGGATAGAGTTTGGAAGAGATGGGTGGTCGAATATCTACCACAATTATTGACACGACCAAAATGGCAAGAAGAAGTTTCCCCACTCCAGCCTGGAGACATTGTAATTATTTTAGATCCCAGCCTGCCAAGAAGCCAATGGAAGATGGGAAAAATTAATCAAGTTTTCTTCGGAAGAGATGGTCAGGTGCGTTCGGCCGAAGTAAAACGTCAGTGGCTTAATTCGTCGACCTGCAGTAAAGTTAGCTGTGCTCAATTTAGCGAATCCTCGTCATAGAAAGGATTCACGGTGGGGGGAATGTTGGGGCATCACTGTTATACTACCCTAATCTACTACAAACGCAGAAAACAA
>JAEKOY010000815.1:0-18365 GCA_021234595.1 Delia radicum | reverse complement strand
TTTTTTTTTTTGTTCTCATTTAATTTAGTAATTTTTTGTTTTTTTTTTTTTTTTTTTTTTTTTTTTCTTTTTTTTTTATTACAATATAAATTACTACAAATTTTAATACTTTTTCAAATTATTATTATGATATTCTTTAACTGTATTTTTGAAATCTAAAACAGAGTTTACCCCTTTTGTCTCAATTATTTTATACGGACCATGATATGGTGGTTGGTTCTTCTTTCTATTAAAATTTCGAACGAGAACTAGATCACCTTTTTTCAAATTCAGGGGATTATCATTTAAACATTTTTCTACTTCTTTCTTTTTTGAGTTTTCCAAATATTCCTTCGCTTTGTTTAGTGAGAATTGCAATCGCGCTTTTAATTCTTGTGCATAATTATCAATGTTATAAACAGGATTCGAATCAAGAATATTGTCATTAGCAAAGCTTGGCAATTTTCCAAATAACAGTTCGTATGGCGTGTAGGTTGTATCTATATGAGGTGTTGTGTTATACGCAAAACAAAAGTATGGAATCCATTGGTCCCATTCATCGTTTTTGCAAAAATTTAAAAGAATTCGTTTAAAACTCTATGGTTTCTCTCTATAGAGCCGAGCGTTTCGTGGTGATAGGGTGTGCTAAAAACTTGTTTAATTTTCAATAAATTACATATCTCAGCCATTAAAGTGTTCAAAAACTCAGTACCCTTATCTGATTTGAGTATTTTAAAGTGGACCGTATACTAAAATTAAATTATTAACTATAGCCTTTGCAACCGTTTTGGCATCCTTTGACTCAATTGGGCAAGCTATAATATACTTGGTAAGGTCATCCTGCATAGTCAGTATGTACCTGAATTCGTTTGAATAACTAAGTGGCCCTACTGTGTCTACTGAAACGACCTCAAAACTATTTCCTGGTGTGTCTGTTAAAGTTAAGCTTTCTTTTGTGTGTTTTGTTTGTTTGTTGATTCTACATTCTTCGCATTTTGATACATGTGCCTTAATCATTTTACCCATATTCTTCCAAATATATCTTTGTTTAAGTTTCAGAGTGGTTTTTCTTATGCCCAAGTGGCCTCCTGTAGTTGAATCGTGATACTCAGTAATTAATTTATTTTGCAAATTTCTATCAGTTATACGGGTTGGCGCTTTATATATTAAAATTTTCAAATTTTCACCTTCTTTTCTGTGTATTTTGTTAAACATTTTCTTAAATTCTTCAATATTTATTGTTTTAAAAATGGTGTCATTGGCATTTAAAGCAAGTTCCTGTATATCACGGGATAGCGTTATTGGTAAAAGTTTCTCCAAAGACAACTGTGTGTTCATTGGATTATCGTTGCACCTAATTACTATCTCTATATCAGTAACTATTATATGAGGTTCTTTGAAATTGGTACCTATTTCAAATCTAAGCCTCATCATATTCTTAACATCTGAAATCGATGTGCACTCCCATGAGAAAAGTTCATGACGCTTTTCACCAGAAATGCTGATTTCATCCTTGCCAACTTGTTGTTCTAATTTACTTTTCATGCCACGGGTTATGGCTAATATATTTCGCTTGTCGTGCTCTGTTTCAGTGGGAATCATAGATTTTAACGTGTCGGTATGTATACTATCCTTGACAATGCATCGGCATTCGTATTCATTTTTGCCCTTTTTGTATGATATTTCGAAATCAATAATCACATAAATCGAGCCTAATCCGAGTCATTTTAGACGATGGATTTTTGTGAGTAAATAACGAAACTAATGGTCTATGGTCTGTGACCACATAAAAATTTTCTACCGTAAAGGTATGGACGGAAAAAATTTATCGCCCAGTGTATGGCTAAAAGTTCTTTTTCAATAACGGATTTATTTAAATCATGTTTTGATAATGTTTTACTGGCATATGATATGGGTAAATCTGAGCCAATCTCTCCTTGTGAGAGGATTGCTCCTAATGCGAAGTTTGACGCGTCTGTAGTTAAAACAAATGGTTGTGAAAAATCTGGGTATTGTAAAATTGGTGGGTTTAATAATTTAGCTTTAAGTTCATCGAATGCTTTTGGCAGTTTTCATTCCATACAAAGGGTTTATCCTTTTTTAATAATTGGTTCAAATCTCTTGCTAATTGTGCAAAATCTTTTACAAAACGTCTGTAATAGTTGCAGAACGCAATGAATCTTCTGACATCATCAGCATTTTTTGGTATTGGATAATCTCTAATTGCACTGTTCTTGTTTGATCGGTACGTATTCCTTTATCGGTTATAAGGTGGCCTAAATAAACTACTTCAGTTTTTAAAAAGCAACATTTGCTTGTATTCAGTTTTAAGTTATACTGTTTTAAACGTTCAAATACTTTTATTAAGTTATCATTATGATGTTGTATGCTACATCCAAATACGATTATATCGTCTACATACAAAATGCTTCTGCGCTTAAACCGCTTAAAGCTATTGTTAGCATGCGCTGAAAACTGTTTTGACGATATTTTGAGGCCAAAAGGTAGACGTGTGAATTGAAAGTGACCATTTCTTGTTGAAAACGATGTTAATGGCCTAGAATCTTCATCTAAATTGATTTGATGAAACGAGCTATTCATATCTAAAGTGGAAAATATTTTGCCCTGCCCAATTTATCCAAAACGTCTTCTATTCTTGTCAATGGGAATTTATCATTTACTATTTTCTGGTTTAATTTACGAAAATCTACCACTAGACGCCATTTTTTGTTGTCGTCTGTTGATTTTTTTAGGAACTACCAATAGTGGTGAATTATACGGGCTTACTGACTGTTCAATGATCCCATCTTTTAACATTTTGTCCACCTGTTCATCAATCTCCTTCATCTGTGTTTCTGGTAACCTATATGGTTTAATGTACACCGGTGTCGAATCTGTTGTGTTTATACGTTGTGTATAAAAATTGTTTACAGTGAGCTTCTCACCTTCAATATGAAAAATTTCATTATAATCAGAGATTATATTCAATAAAGACTGTTTCGCCATAGGTTCTACTGATTCAATATTTAGTGCTTCTAAAACACTTTTCATTCTATTATTGTCTACTGGTGCATTATTTTCATTATAATTGTATATTTGGTAATCATCTAAATCTCTTTTATCTAACTCCATGTGGTTTATGATAACATCGTTATCAGTTGTATTTAAAACTTTTATATGCTGAGTGCCTACTGCTGGAATAATGCTATTTGCAACAAAAACACCTGGATTTATTTCCTTATTCAAAATTATGCTCTCTTTGTTAGTATGTATATTTATGGGTATGATTGACTCTGAACGCGCTGGAATACAAATGTTAGCCTTGTAGACGCATTTGGGTGTTATTGGTAATATGAGTTCCTCACCCAATATGTTAAAACTTATCGTATATGTTTCAAAATCAATTTTGATTTATATTTCTCTAAAATATCTCGACCAATGATTCCATCAGTATGAATTGGTAAATCATTAGGGACTATATGAAACTCATGTTCTATATGTCGATTCTCAAAGTGTAAATTTAAATATGCTGTGCCAAAGCTTTCAACTGTCTCCAAAGTAAAACCACTCAACGTAGAAATGTTTGTTCTATCTATTGTACTAATTTCCCCTTGTTTGCAGATGGAAATATCCGCTCCAGTATCTATTAAAAAACTCAGATATCCTTTTACACTCCTGCAAGTAATTGTAATTTGGTTATCCTTACTAGTGAAAATGTGTAAATTTTAGGCTTAGGATAACAATCTTTGTTATCCTGCCCCACTAGTTTCCCTGTATTTTTCTACCTGTAGCCCTATTTGTGTTAAAAGCTGCATTATTTCTGTTGCGGTTAAAATTGTCTCTATCTTCCCTATATCCATTATTTCGTTGGCTGTTACTATTATTGTAGCCATTGCTACTATTATTTCTATTTCCACTGTTAAAACGGTTATTGTATTGGGTATTATTGTAACGAGCATTTCCATTGCTGTGCACACTGTTGTCTCTATGATAATTTTGGTTGTATTGTGGGTTGTAGCCTCGATTATTATTATTATAATTCCGATAGTTGCGATTATTATACCAGCTGTTGTCACGGCTATTGTTTCTTGTGACCGCATTGCCAACTCGAAAAATACTATTGGTAACTCTGCTTCTTTCAGCAGTTATGCATTTTTCTACCGCTTCATTTAATGTTTTAGGGTTACTTGCTATTAAAAGGTCATGGAATTCTTGGTTAACTCCTTTTATAAAAACGTTAAGAGACATGCTGTCGCTCATTTTGTATATGGCATCTTTTTCCCTTTGTGTAGGGTTTTCTAGAGACCGTATTTCAAATGTACTTAGCTGGTCTGAAAGTAAAGCTATTTTTTCCCTAAATGAAGTTATGTCAGAATTGCCCTGACGTAAAGTACCAAATTTTGTCAAAACTTGTTGCAAAGTATTAGGATTCGGATAAGCTGTAATCAACGAATCTTTTAAATCAGAAAAAGTTACTGGCCTGTTAGCACGCCCTACAATGCTTCTAACTTGTGCCGTTAATTTAAAATTAAACACGTATTTAATAAATATTTCTCTATCCTCAGTTCTTAAAAGATCGTGTAATAATTCCGTTTGGACCAAAAAAATCCTCTAAAGCTTCATACGATCCTTTAAAAATCTGTAGATTTTTGCCTACTACTGATATGTCAAAATGTGCCATGTTGCTTTCCACAATAATTTCTGTATCTTCAATTTCCTCCTCAATATTTTCCTCAATTTTTCCTTCAATATCCTTTATATTCAACTTTTGTACCAATAATAAAGCGTTATCATACAATCCTTGAAATTCAACAACTAATGATTTGCACTTTTCACCTAAAGTTTCAGAATATTTTTCAACTTCCTTTTTAATAATGATAATCTATCTAACTTTTCAACTTTATACCGGGAAGTGTAAACTCTGTTTTTATGTTTCTTTACATTCGCATCAAATTTTTGTAATTCGCTGATATATTCTCTTATTTCTTCCATTAAATTAAAAAAATTTAAATAAATTAAAAATGGGATTTTACATGCAAAATTTACGGGTAAAATAAAATAATACAATGTGGCAACTTTATAATGTAGTTATCACTAAAACCTGGTAACACCCTTGATAATTACTTTTCTTTGATCAGTTAGTATGGCAATGCCTTAACAATATATAAACTTGGCAGCACTTTTTCTTGATAATTTCTTTTATCATTCAATTACCTCCTATTACTTTCATTCGTAATATAAAGTGTCAAACTCATTACAAAAAAAAATTAAAAATAAAGTGGAAATTTCTGTTTTTTAAAATAAATTCATAATTTTAATTTAAAAATTGTGTTTATAAACTTAAAAATGTTTATTGTTTCTTTTTTTACGGAATTCATCCATTTGGGCCTCCAACTTATCAATTTCGCCCCAAATCGTTGATGCAGTCTGCCAGGATGGTGGTGGGTCTGCGTTAACAATGTTTCTTAATGAAGCTAAACGACGACGCAGCTTAAATAACTTCCCGCCTCTTCGATGTCTCGGAAAGTTAACTTTAGGAATCCTGGTAAGTTCGTCCTCCCTTTTCTTCGCTATTCTTTGCCTGTATGCCTCTATCGTTATCGGCTGTGGCCCTTGCTTTACTTGTGCTGTGCTGGGGATGTGGTCAGTGGGAATTTTTTTGTCAAATTCTCCTTTAATAGTATTTGGCAGGATCGCCATGTAATGTGAAACGGTAGGACAGTGGTTTTAATTTATAAAAATGTTGGTACCGGCGCTAATGAACGCCACTGGTAATGGTTTTAAAGTTTGGCAGCTTTATATGCCGAACTATATTTTATATTACTGGCAAATTTAATGCCAAATAAAAGCCAAGTTTTAAGGCTGAATAAATAATGATTGTTTATTTGAATTTTCGCTGACTTATAAATAAAAATAACGGGATCCTTAAACTAAAATTTATTGTTGTAAAAATTATACAATTTCCAATAGATAAATCTAATTTCCAATTATTCCAAAATCCTTAAAACTACATTAGGGTGGCATATAATGAATAGGGTTAAAAATATAATATAAACTATAAATAAATATAAAATATAAAGAAATATAATATAAAGTAAAAATAAAGTGAAAAATATTAAATACACTACAGCATAACTCGTAATTTTTGGTTTTTTCCTAAAAATGATATGTAAGCATTTGTGTACAATATAAAAAGTTGTTATTTCCTAAGAATTTTTTGCCTATCAGTGACTCGTCATGATGTTGTAAGTGGTGAAAGTCAAAATGTTGCGTCATAGCTTTTATTTAAACGGCTCCTGTATACTCATTTTTAAATTTATTTCTCTTTCGGTTTCGCCAAATTGTACGGTATTAAAAGTACACTAAAAAAAAGTCTGTAAAGTCAGCCACATGTTTGCTGGGAAGATCCTTGCAGAAGAGTTGCTAATACAAACTTTTTTTATTGTTGATATTAGCAATTTTTCTGCAAGAATACTGCCAGCAAAAATGTTGCTAACTTTACTTTACTTTACTTTACTTTCCTTTTTTTTTGAGTTTAGTTGTAATAATCCAATAACATTTGAAAAATATATTGTTTATTCCATGGCAAACTTAGCAAAATCTAAATTTCAAATTCCAATTTATTATTTTTTGGGCCCCTTATGTGTGGGCGTGTCAATTTTTTTCGATATTTTAAACGATTAAATTATTATTCGGGGCCTAAACTTTACTAAATAATCGACAAAAAAACTAAAAACAATAACAATTGCTCCTCAGTACAACTTTCAACGCAAGTAGGCAATAGTGTTAGCAGGCAATACTGCTAAAATACCGTTATCCATAAAAAACACTTTAATTTTCTACCGTTGCTCTTAAAATGTCATAACCAAAAAACCGTTATCCTTAAAATACCGTTACACACATAACTGAATTACCATTACCCCTAAAATACCTATACCAACAAAAGTGAAATATCGATACTCTTAAAATTAGTACCGAAATAACTGAAATACCGTTATCTCTGAAATACCGATACAAACAAACAAATTGTCCAATGAATTCCATTGGAATTATGCTTTCTTTGAATGATTTGTGGACAACTAAAAAAATTAATAAATTTCTAAACCTATCGAAATTATATTAAGGTTAACAGAAATTTCGTAGCATGCCGATAAGTTTTTATAAAAATAAAATAAAAAAACAATTTGTCAACTAAATGTATGTAAAATGTAGAAAACTATAAATAACGGTAGTGGTAGTTTACCGATATGATTATTTACATTTTTTGGGTAGCAGTATTTTAAGGATAACAGTTTTTCGATTAATTCGGTAACGGTATTTCAAAGAGGTTTTAATCGATAACACTATTTTAGCAGTATTGCCTGTCAACCCTGTTACCACCAACTTACAAATTGATGTCGCTGTATTTTTTTTTCGATTAACTAGTTAAAAAGTTAGTTGAAAATTTTGTTAAACGTTTATTTAAAATATTTAAATAATTTGCAGTAATTTTTTTGCTGACATCGCGTTTTCAGCTAACATTTTAGTTTAATACTTTTACCAAAAAACTAATTTGTAACTAATGTTTAACTAATTTTCGTTGCAATCAAAATTGTGCTTAAAACACATTAATATCATTGTCGCAAATTCGTTTCCCAATACCAATTGCTTCTATAAACAATGCTATCCACAATTCGGTTTGTACTACTGAAACCCTAATTTAGTGGCATATTTGATTGCGAAAACTGTATTTGGTGTAACCGCTTTTCACTATCGACAATTGTTTAAGAATTTTATAGATGGTACCAATTTTCTTGCTTCTACCGTACATAATTACCAACTGAATTTTATTTGTAAAGTTGATTTTAAATACCAATAATTAAATAATAGTTTTTTTAGTTCCTTTTCCCTCTTTTTAATTTCCAGTACAGTATTTTTGCTTTATTAATCGATTATTGGTAATTCCAAATAAAATAACGTCCTATCAAATAAATATAAATGGTTTCCGTCGAATTCCAACCAATCCGTTTTCTGGGTGTACATTAGGGATACAACTTTTTACAATTTTTGAAAATATCAAAATGGCCCTATCCATACCACGTAGTGCATAAAAAAACAATAAGAACTGCATCTTTAGATTTTCGATATCGTTAAAAAAGGTTCCGCATCAAATGCAATTAAGTTTGGGATCAGTAAGTTCTAAAAAAATAAAAATATTTTCTTTATAATTTCATTAAATGACAAATAAATTATAAGTTTTTCTATTAAATATTGAATAATATTCTGTATACATTCAAATAATCGTGATAAAATATTGCGACTTACCTACGCTGTCTTATGCAAATTTGCGAAATATTATAATTTATTGCTAAAAGTATAAAAATATAAAATTTTGAAAAAATAAAAAATTTTGACAAAATAAAAAAAAAAATCTTAAAGGACTTTTAGAAATCGGCTTCGACGCGGAACGTTTTTGTTCTGAAATGACCTGAGGAAACATTTTTCGGTTTCAGCACAACATCGGCTACAGCGTGGTGATAGGGCCTTATTTTGGTTGTACCCCTAGAGTTACATAAATGCCCTGATAATACTTCCTTCACCCCCCTCACTTATATATATTACTATTCTTAATTATCTACATTACATGATTACATTTACTTTCATATTACAATTTATCAACTATTCTCTTCACGACTACTTTTATTAATAATTTACTAAATACTTATTTTTATTAGAATTCTCTTTTATTTGTTAATTATCCTTATTTTATTTATAACATAAACTTAGACTTCACTTTATTTAAGAACAATATAAAATAGACTACGATTGTAAAATCGGGATCAGTTACTATTTGAAGTTTGTAATGTAATAATCAGAATTTGAAAAGAACGTTAAAAAAAATATAGAAGAAATAAATTAATAATAAAATTAAAAATATTTAATTAAACATTAAACACACTCGTTTTAATTAAATAATTCTAGTGTACATATACATGCATGTTACTAATTGGGAATTGTTATATTTTGTTGTTAATGTTATTAATAAGATGTTTGATACATTCCAGATTTTTTATTAAATTGCATTATGTTATGTGGAAGTCCTGACGTTTTTATATATATTTAAAACCACCACAAAAAGAAATAAATTTAAATCTCAGCAAAATAAATTAACTAAATTAAAAATTTTATACAATTTTTTAGTGAACAATTTTGGCGAAACCTAAACTGAAATAAATAAATATAAAGTTATGACACACATTTAGCCTTTCACCGCTTGCAACGAGTCATTGATAGGTAAAAAATGCTTATGAAAACAAATATTCTGGTTATACAGTAGAGCGACTCGCCGAAAAAAGTTAAAAAAGTGCCCCTCTGAAAATGTGAATTATCACTTTTTTTACTTTTTTACGCTCCATACAAGGCGAGTCGGTCTATTATACAGCACTTTTCTCTAAAACTACTAGTTTAAGAGTTATACTCTAAAAAAGATTTGAGCTAATTTAAGTCCATTTTTAGGGATAAAAGACGATTCTGACTGTCCTGTTTGTATCCGAAAGGAAACATTTTTGCACGGAAAGTATTTTTTATCCCTTATCTACCAGAAAATGTCCGGGGAGCTGTAGCAATAGAACTTTTGCACATTCCATATGGGTGCTCCATTGTATAATAAACCTTCCAGGGTTGGCAAAACATTTATGACATTAATGTTAAAACAATGTATTCACTATATACGACATTTCATGAATGCGGCTATTGTTTTGTATTTTTTTTAATTTACATACACACATTTACATACACACATTTGCATACACATTTCGATACGAATGGGTTTGTATGTATTTGTACAGCAGCAATATGAGGCTATATTTCAGTTAACAAAATATGCCTATTGTTCCTTTGTTTTTTAAGTTTTTTTTGAGTATTTTTTCTCAGTACTTTGTTTTCGGTAATATTCATATATACCCTTTGGTAAAAAAGGAGTCAGTGGAAAAGTCAGTTAACAGATGAAAGCAGGAACGGTGTTAATGGTCCTATACCAAAACTAGAGAATATAAAACCTGTTTGCAAGTATCAAAAGAAAAAGTCAAGTCGTCTAAATCTTTCGGTTTTGATTTAATAATACAGTGAAGTTCGGTTATTTCGTTATATCCGAAGTTCGTTACATCCGTACTAATTTGTATGTAGACTTGTTGACGGGACCAATAATTGAAATAAATTTACTTTAGTAAATTCGATATAAACGAAATGAAATTTAATTACGTTTTGATGGAATTTCTTCCAAATTAGAACTCCGATTGAGCTGATATTTTTAAATGCAATCAAAGATCATTTGTATACAAACTTCCTAAGCAATAGATTTCAATCGTTTAGGTTAGGTCTTAGAGCAATAAACCAACGTTAGTGGAGAGTTCAATAAGACATATTTGCACGATGAATGTTGATGAAGTTCATAGCTGACAAGAAAATGCATTCCATTCCGCTGGTGTCTAATAACTTCTTTCTGTGTTTTCTCCAATATTACAAATACATAATAATTTTTCTATTCATGTTGGAAACTTGAAACTAAATGAAGAGACTCTCCCATAAAATTTGTACAGATCAGCAATAATTCTTACCACTGTGAAAATATTTGTAAAACTTGTAGCAATATTTCTTCATTAGAAATTAGGAAATTTGGTAGGGATTCCCGGAAACTAAAAAAAATCTAAATGACAAAATTTTGCGATAATTTTATGTTTATTATTATTTAACTGAATTTGGCAGATACCAGAAATTTGACTACATCAAAATATTTTTTTTTGAAGACTTTCAAAAAACTAAAATTAAAAAAAAATTCCGAACTAGTTCCGAATTTTTAGGGTACAAAACCCAATTGATCTAAAAATCGGACATATTATTTTTACATTCAGATTTAAATTGAGTTTTTAATGCAAAAACCTTAGTCTCTTATATGTATAAGAACAAATACTTTTAGTTTGTCATTGCTGAGATATACTTTTTCCTGCTGCTGGGCAGTTGAGTTGGAAAGCTACATATATAAAGCATATAGAGTTAAAATATTTTATGCCACTATATAAAAACACACACTGCCTTGCAAAACTAAAATTACACATTAATTTCACTAAATTTCGTAAGTTAAAAAGAAAAGTAGAAGAGTTTAACCGACATAAATGTGAAAGCAATAGAAAATTAATAATATTTATCAAAAAAACAATTCGTTTATATTTTATTTTAATTCTTAAAAGGGAATAACAAAATCAATTAATGTTTCATAACTTAATATATCAAAATTTACTAAAATCTATGAAAAATAAAGCAGCAGTTTAAATACGCGTGAGGCCTCCTTTTTTGAATCAACTTGAAATTTCCATCAGACATACTTTCCACCAGATTTATTCGAAGTGCTTCCGTTATAGATCTCAACGCATCATTAATACTCCCCTAATATTCTCAATTGGGGTTAGATCCGGAGAACATATCCATTTCATCGTCTGATGAAATGTGTTTTTGGAAAATTAATTCTTCTTCGTTGCTATTTTCAATAAATGGCACGAATTTCTCTTTTAATACTGTAGTGTATTCAGAGAATTCATTCTGGTGCTTCTAATCCCCAAACTATTAAGGATCCGCTTCCGAAATTTCTTTTTGAGAAATATCGTGGTTCCTTACTAATAGCTGTTAAAACCACCTGGACTATCAAGATTGAAATTTTGCTCATCAGAAAAAAAATCACCTTTAAAGAAATTTATGTTCAAACCGTCCTACCAACAACAGCGAATATTAATTTACCTTTCTTCAATTGGTTTGTAAATTTCTTTTAGTGAATTCAAGTCTAGCAGTTTTGTGGATCTAACTGGAGACTCCCCTTGTTAGATATTAACTACGCCGGAGACTTCCCTTGTTAGCTATGAGCCACGCGGCATTTTATTGCAAATTGATAAAAATTGCATAAAAAACAAAAATAATTCTTCATTTGCTATTCTTCTTTGTTCACCGGGAGACTTCCCTTGTTAGCTATGAGCCACGCGGCATTTTATTGCAAATTGATAAAAATTGCATAAAAAAAACAAAAATAATTCTTCATTTGCTATTCTTCTTTGATCACTGTTATATGTAATTATAGTTATGAAACACTAACAAAATATTATTGCACAACTTTTATCTTAAATCAATTAAGTAATCTCTTAAACTTCTTAAAAGCAGTTATAAATTTTAAATTTTTTATTGTAATATTAAAAAAAAAATAGCAATATTACAAAATAAAAAAGCAGTACTTTAATTAAATGCAGTGCTTTATAATCACCCAATCCCATTTTAAATTTGTACAGGAAAACAAAAAAAAAAAAACGACATCTTCATTTGCAGCCATTTACAGTTAGCTCGTCAGCTCTCTCGTTACCCTTTACACCAAAATGTCCGGCTACCTTTAACAAACTCAGACGTCCTCTGCAAGAGTAAACGTTAATTTCCCTCGTCTTTACGGATTCCCCTGACAGTGCCCTTATCGCAGCCTGGCTGTCAGTAAGCATGACAACTGCCCCAAAATAGTCATTATCATTCAGAAACGAATGCAGTCCGTAATAGCCACCACCGAAGCCTGAAAAGCGGTGTTGTGGTTCGGAAGCCGAGAGCACATCCTTATGTCCAGTTCCCCACAAAAGTAACCCAAAATAGTCCTCCCGTCCAGCCTTGAGATATCCGTGTAAATTGGATACCATTGTACCTAGTCAATACTACCTCATCCTCCCACATATCTCTATCCGGAACAAGAAACTCGCAGTTTGCCAAAACCTTCTGCTCGGCTATCCTATCAGACTCCTCATCCGAAATGTGATAGCCTGGCCTTCTAATGTTGGGTACGTCCGGCTATGAGAACCCATTCCCATCAGTACCATCAGTCTATAAGTCGCACGGACCGCCTCGTATCTGACCCGCACACCTATTGGGCTTGTGGAGAGTATTATCTCTATAGCCCCTGTAGATGTTGATGTAATCGCACCGCTAATCGGTCTGACCACAACCTGTGAGCCTTAATTATCCTACTCATGATGTGCTCACCCCAGAAAAGTTTAATATCATGGACAACTCTTAGGTACTTGACACTATCGACGATACTAATGTCCACGCCCCGGAAAGTAGGAGGAGTTATCGCGACCTCCTTCCTTTTCTTGCTGAACAAAACTTCTTGCTGATAAAATTATTACTTTTTTTGTGAGGTTAAAAATTTTGTGTAGGACTCATATATGAGGAAAAGGCATTGATTTTTTTTTCCATTTCCAAGAGGGTATCTAATCTATATACATATGAATGCATGCATGAGTAAAACACATTTTGAAATACATTTTTTGTGGGTTTTTAAAGTGTGTATTAAAATTTAAATTTTTTTTACTTAAATCAATACAATTAAGTTAACATAAGTTAATTAAACTAAAATTAAATTATATGTACCTATTGATTTTATTTACACAAGTCATGTTATATATTCAATGAAATAATTTTATAACCAACACATTTATATGTAATAAACTTTCCCTATTGGGAACAATTTTTTTCCGGGTCCCAATGATTTTGTTACAATTTTGAATGCAAATACAATTTTTAAAACAAACACATTTTTTGATGGTCGCAACAACAATTTTTGAAGGTGTTTTTGTTTGGCTACATGTATTATATTTTCTGAAAATAAGTTAACTAAAGTATAATTTTCCTTAACATTTTTTATGTTTTTTTCACCAATATTGAGTAAACACTTTATTGATTTTTAGCACGATTTTTTTAATTAATCCTGTAAACTTCCTATTACCCGGCAATAAGTTTGGTAATAAGGCATTAAGGCAGGTAACTGGATACTTTTCTAATATAAACTCTAGTATTTTAACAAGGTCATGTTCATTTAGGTAACACCTTACAACACACATATTACCTCCAGTTTGAGTGTAACTTGTTTTTTTTTTGAAATTTAAAATTTTTAACTAAAAAATATTTTTTTTACAAGTTTTGGGTGGAATAATAATGTAATGAGGAGGTAACTTGGTACTTTTCTATTACAAACCGTATTATTTTTAACGTCCATCGAGGGTAACTACTTCCGGTTATATGTTATTCCGCACTTACAGGTAAGAGTTTTCAAAAACTTTATTTAAATCTTTAATTTTTAAATCAAATATTATTTTAAAATTGCCAAATTTTTAATTCACATTTAATTTCAGTCAAAGCGCGATATAAAGGATAATATATTGTCAAGCTCATTCGTTACACCGAAATATTCGTTTTTGTACTAAAATTATTTCCCAATAAAAAATTTCTCATATTGGTAAGTTTATTAACACTAAACTTGGGCAATCCAGTTCGTTTGAGTGAGCGCTCTTCAGTTCAATTGATCTGAATGAACTAGTTCGTTCATCTAGTTCAATGTGTCTTTTTCCAATTTCGTTCAATCGTTCATATGACAATTTTTTAAATCGTGTATTTGATAATTTTAGAGTTCATATTTTACACTTCTTTTTAATGCTAAAAATATATAATACTAAGAAAATAAATTTTAAAAAAAAAATATTTTAATAAGAAAAATATATAGTACAGTTTAATACGGTTATAACGAACTATGGGGACCGGACGATTTAGTTCGTTATAAGCGAAGCTCGTTATAACCGTATTATTTTGCTTGAAATATGTTAGTAAATGTTTTAGGACTAGAAAAATTATTCGATGTAAAAAAACAGTGTTCGTTATAACCGAACTCCACTGCATAAATAAAAATTGTACTTATGTACTTCGTATTTACTTTGGATCTTAAATATTACTTAAAAAAATAAATTACCAACACTGAGATAATTATCTTCAATTCAGTAATGAATTTCTTCATAGCTTTAATGAAAAACTGTCACTGAACTCGTCCATTGAAACTATTCATATAATCTATGAAACTGTTTTTCATTGAAGTCAATGTATATGAAATGTTTACAAAATTTATGAAAATCTTCATTAAACTGATGCATTTCGACAATGAAGAGTTTATAGAATTTATGAAAGAGTTTCATAACATTTTTTATTATTGAGAAGTTTCCTTGAATTAATAAAACTTTTCATGGATGTCGTAAAAAATGCATTGGAACTAAACCCATGAACCGCAAAATTAATAAAAGGCTATATTGAAAACATTTATAAAATATGTTAAACACTTGAGAATTAAATTGTATGAAAATTAATGAAATTATGAAATTTGTGAAGAAATAAAAAATATAAGTCTTTGAAATAATTCTATAGCTCTACAGAAAATGTTCATTAAAGTTATGAAGAGATAGTTTCATGAAATCGAATGTTTTTTTTTATGAAATTTTATGAAAAAAAGTTACTATAATACAGGCTATTGAATATGACTGGGAAAAGTATATCGAGCTAAAACTAGATTATGTTGAGAACTAAAGAAAATCTTTCCCAAATTGTTTGTATTTTCTTTGTTAGCTCGGTTGAAACGTTTCAAATTTGTTTAAAATTGCACTTGAAAAATACTCCACCAAAAAAATTACCAAGTATTACATTTTTAAAAGTAGCCTAGGCCATGCATTCCGACCATCTTTAATTTATTTAGGGTCACGATATAAACTTTGAACTTTCCTTTTTTTAATGTCGGCGAAAACCTTTTAAATTATTACACCAACTTGTTTAAATTGCATTTCAATATAAGTTATCTTAAAATTGTATGAAATTATAATTATTTTTTCTCAATTTTATATATAGAAAATGTATCTTTGCGCTATTTTAACAATTAATTTACGAAAATTTCATTGCGGTATCTTCAAGAGTGAAATGTATTCTAATTAATTATCTTTATTCGGATTCAATATAAAGCGTCAATCGTATGATTAAAGGCTCCGAAAAGAGCCAAAATAGTCATTTTCCTCAAATTGTGACGTGATGATTTGGAGACGACGGATTTGGAATTAGGACATCAAAGAGTATGTAAACCACATATCGGCATTCAACAAGGAAGCTTGTCGAGGTATGTAATTTTTTGTTATTACGATTTTTCTATTTTTGTTCTTTCTAATTTTTATACATTTTTTACCAACTTTTCATTATATCTAGTATACATTTACAAAACATTTGTTAAATAAGGTAGTCAATGCAAAAAATGGTTTCACTCATTAAATCACTTTCGGCATACCTTTCAGATAAAGGTCTTTCAAATTTCCTTGAGCTAGGTATATGGGATACATCAAAAATCTCGACACTTTGGGGTAAAATATTTACCAAGTTCTTATTGTATGACATGAATAAACTTTTGTGTGTATGTTTAAGCATGCTAAATCCTAAAAAATTATGACGATTTTAAGATTCAAGCAAATGGAAAATATTAAAATTACAGTTTCTGCTTCGATTAAATAAAGATACATCAATTTATAGATTTAATTGCATTTATCACAATTCAAATATAAATATAAAAATACACTGAAATTTTATTTTCTCATATATAAGAACTTAAAAAACAATTCACAATTATTTGAAAAACACAAATATGTTAAATACTTTTGAATATGCAAAATTAAAAGTTTTAAATAAGGACGAATTTGGAGGTTATGAAAATTTAGTTTGGTTCATAAAATTTAAAGTCTTAAAATTTGTTGATGCCTTTTCGATTTTAGTATTAACCCTCGAACTAAGCTAAGCTTTTTTGCAATAATTTATATCACTTCAACCAACAATATGTTCTTCAATCAACATTTTTTGCCTTGCCCATTTTAGGCAATATGGGCCAAAATATGTTCAGAGCGAATCTCAAAAACTAATCCATAAAAACTAATAATTTAGGCATAATTTATTCCTCTTAGCAAGATATAACTTACTTAAGATATAACAGTATATAACTTTAGTTAAGAAGATATGGCGATTTTGTTTTTCGAAAAACGCCAAATTGAGCGAAAACGCACCTAAACTTCAACGTATATTGATTGAACTTAAAGGGTTTGCTAATATTACTTAATATAATCTTTTTGCAAAATTTCATCAAAATCGTCAATACGTTTTCATGACCCGATGATGTCTTTACAGGTATGCTATTGGAATCCTTTATGTTTTTGTACCAAAATTAGATCTTTTTTTAAAATTTTAAGTTTCAATCTTACTTTGTGTTTAGTATCAACGTTTCCCGTCAACATAAATATGTTTTCAAGATTATTAAAAATTGTGCTCATTTGAAAATATTTATTTTTTGAAATTTTACGAAATTCTAACTTTAACGTTTTCTCGCTCCAAACCTTGCCATAAAAACAAACAATTAATTCACAAAATATTTTGTAAATTTGGTTTTCTATCGAAATAGTTTAATTTTTAATTATAAAACACTCCTTTGGACCATTTATGGCCAATTTAAAATACCCAGCCTGGAGGCGGGTATTTTATTTGATGTACGTTTTGTTGGTATTGATATAACGCTTTAGTTGTTACAAAGCGAGATGTGTTGGGAAAAACTGCCTCTGTACCCGCTATTAATGAAAACATTAAACATTTTTCTACTTTAAAAATTTAGTCCGTCGTAAGGATTCACTCTAGATAAATAACTCTGTTCTCAAGCCATATTTTTTTTATAAAATAAAATGGGTAAATATAATAAAATTCATAAAATTTTTGCGTTTAATAGTTTTTAAAATGCCTCTTTGAATAGGCGGTGCTGTCTACAAAGTAACTCAGTTCAGGCTATACGATATCCAATTTCAAATATAATTGTGAGCGACAAAACAACAAATTTTTAAAAATCTGAGCCAATTCCTTATATGTTTGTGATATTCATATCCTGTTATTGGGGCTTGGTGCCCAACTTGGTATACCTCAAACTATATAAGATTACACAATTTTTCAAATACTGTTCGCAACACTCAATTACATTATCCCTCAACCCGGCCTAAGTTTTTTTTATAAATTTATACCATTTGTTCGGCATGAAAAAGCAATATGTTCTTTTAACATCATTTTTTAAGAGTTTGAATATCAAAATTTCAACTTTTTTAAAAAGTTAAAGCTTCAATCTTACTTTGCGATTAGTATCAAGTGTTTCCCGTCAACAGAAATATGTTTTCAAGATTTTTGAAAATTGTCTTAATTTTAAATATTTATTTATTAAAATTTTACAAAATTTTAACGTTAACGTTTTCTCGCTTCCAAACCGTGCCATGTACACAAAAAATTACTTCGCAAAATATTTGTAATTTGGGTTTCTATAAAATAGCAGGGACCGTAAATAATGATTATTGCTCGTTTTTTTGAATCAAAAATCAATCACTTAGAAGAGACATAAAAAAAATGTATTGCACCATTATTATTATTTTTTGACAATCTTTGCATATCCGTCATGATTTTTAAATTTTTGATGTTTTAAAGTTTTTCTTCAATGGTAATGATTATCTTTG
>JAEKOY010000814.1:0-18377 GCA_021234595.1 Delia radicum | reverse complement strand
TATAAGACCTAACTAACTAAAAAGCGCCATATTGTCAATTAATGTGTAATTACAAACTAATATCACAAATACTTGTAATAAGTGTTGGAATTTCCAAAATTTCAACGATTTTTGATTTCTTTTTAATTAAGCCCGTGAAAATAGCGAGTTTTTGAAAATTTGAAAAACTGAATATGGAGATTATTGGCTCCATGGAGTATGTGCCCTGCGGGAAATGGACCAGTCACTAGTGACGTGACTAGAACTTTGTGTTTATGAACCTGTTATATGAAAGTGACCGGTACTTTTAACATGGTCTTGTCATAGGAGGTGACAATTACAAACATGTGGAGCACTGTTTGACGTGACGAATAACTTGACCAAGGTAACCTATCACCGTTCCGAATGAAATGAATATGCTACGGCACAGGTTAGCAGTAGGTAGTGTCAAAGTAGGATTATTTTAGAATTTATGTGACATGCAGCGGAACCAATGGGTAAAAAATTATCACGTGACTGGTGTAGGTGTACATCACATATTAAGCGACGAAATGTGTTCTGTTATAGGAGTAGTTTTGAATGAAATAGTTTTGCGACATACCACTGCAAGGGTCCAGGGGTCCATGTCGTCAGGCATGCGAAAAGTAATTAGCAAGTAACCCATCACTTTTTATTTAGCGTGTAATCATATTATGTACGGGTTGCTAAATACCCATTCCGGAAGCAGTCACTGCACTTATCCAAAACAGCCTGTCCAAAAAAACCTTCAAAAAGGCACAAAAAAAATCAATTTTAAAATTAGTTTATTTAGTCTATACCCAACAAAAACCTATAACATTAAATTCATTATGACAATTTAAATTTAGAAAAGTAAATAAACTAGATAAAAAGTCCAGATGTTCAAAATTCAGATTTTTTTACAAGTTTTTTCTTTATAAATCGTTACCAAAAATCTTGTAAAATACCTAAACAAGATATTTCGAAAAAAATATGCAGAAATTTTAAATTTAAATCTAGCTCTAGGACCATTGAAGATAAGTGGAATATTATTGAAAAATAGACAAAATTCCAAAACATTGTTCATGGAAGTTTTAACATTTTGTATAAAAGATACTCGTTATTTAAATATGATAATCATGTATATGAACAAAGAAAAGGGATGCCTATGGGGTCTCCGGCATCGCCAGTCATTGCTGATATATTAATGGAGGAGCTTTTAGATCATTCAATTGAAATGATGGACATAAAACCCAGAATTTTCACAAAATACGTAGACGATTTATTTTGCATTTTGAAAAAGGATAAAGTAGAAGATACTCTGAACATTTTAAATTCATACCACGCCCCAAATCCAATTCACTAAAGAAGAGGAGAAAGGTGACCAGCTGCCATATTTAGACTCCATAATAACAAAAAAAGGTAATACATTAAAGCTAGATTGGTACCAGAAACCAACTTCGTCGGGAAGACTTATCAACTTCCACTCAAAACATCCCAGAAGGATAATTATAACACGGCAACTAATTTTATACAGAGAGTACTAGAGATAAGCGACAACGTCTTTCACAGGGATAATAAGGATAAAATTATGAAAATACTTATGAAAAATGATTTCCCTAGAAAGACAATACTAGAATTGATTAAACACGTTAACAATAAGAAAACTCACCGAGAAGAAGACAACCCACAGAAAATTTATAAATCGGTAACCTATGTGCCAAATTATTCGGAGAGAATTAAAAACTCAAATATTTATGATAAAGACAATTCGAAGTCGCCCTTAAAACTTGCAACACAGTTAACAAATTATTCAGCAAAACTAAAACAAAGCTAGAAAACGAAGATAAATCCAACGTAATATATAAAATCAATTGTGGAGGAGACGGGTCCAATGTATGCAACAAAGTGTATGTTGGGGACTACAAAAAACCAAACTAAAAAACACGACTTGCATCCCATAAGTCAGAACATAGGGCACTACATAAACCAATTGAGCAAAAAACTGCACTCGCGGCCCATTAGTACTTTGACAGGGCATAAACCAAAATTTAATGACGTGAGCATTTTACAGGAAGAGAGTAATTATGCAAAGAGATTTTCTCTTGAAATGCTCTACATAATTGACACACCAGCTGATCAAAGACTTAATTACAAAACAGACACTGACAAATGTGCTCAATTATACCGACACATAGTAGACAAGTACAGAAAAATAAAATCAAATTAGTTGAACATTAACTTCAAACAAGAACAGACGTTTTAACTCCGCGGTTATTATTCAGATAACTAAATGTATGTAATCATTATGTTTATTGTTATGTGTATATTTTTTAATAAAATTGTTACAAATGTATTTTTGTTTTAGATTTTCCTGAAGATGGGACAATAAATTGTCCGAAATATCGAAAATAAAATAATAATTAAAAACAAAATTTAAAAATTTGGTTTTATTATTGCAACCCATGAACCTTTAGCCGAACTAAATTCATCACATTTTAATTACTCAAAAATCGGGATTTCGAAAATTAACTTGCCATCGAGTTTTAAGATCGCGACGTTTTGAGAGAAATCGCTATATCTGACAAAACTTGGCTCATTGTCTAAACAGTTCCGTATTCAGTTCTTTTAATTAGCGGAGAGTTTTACGTCTTCATTTCTACTGTCACAAAGTCGGTAGAGAAAAAAATCTTTTAGTATTGTATCCACTTTGTAGCTGTCAAGGAACTGCATCCTTTGACACTAATTGCCATGTTTTCATCCACTGCTAACGGTTTTCAACCAGTTCAATTGCCAGTAACAACTCCAATGCAAGACCCTAGTTGCTTGCATTACCTTCGATGTTATGTTACTTTTCCTCCAGTTTCATGATATATCTGATACCAACCAGTGAATGTTTTGTCACCATAACTACAATCAAGTGATTGGTCATTTCACCCAAATTAACCACTTTTTAATTCATTTACAATTTTGCTTTCACCGGTCTCGTGACGTACCCCAAATCATATATCACATAATACCACTTTGAATGAATCGAACATATGATTTCCCGCACGGTGTTTACAAAAAATTATTCAAATATGAATACGATCGGTCAAGTCCATTTGTGATGTATCATGGATCTCATGATATACACAAAATACTCTGAATACATTTATATTCATATACACACAGAAAGCGAGGCTCCAAGAATTATAATTAAAACACGTTTCGTACGTAGGTTTTTTGTGAAAATATTATTGTCCGAAATTACTTGTTCAAATCACAATATGTAACTGACCCAGATTTACTTTTATCATCAATTTTATTTCATAATATTTTAACGGTAAAATCTGGTTTACAATAAAAAAAAAATACAATAAGTAATATTAAAGCTAAAAAACAAATAGGAGAATAGTTGATAATTAATAATGTGAAAGAAATATTTGATGCTATTATAATAAAAGAAAAAATTAAGTTAAGAGTTTGGGGGGAGAAAGAAGAATGTTAGGGGTAGCACTTAAAATATATAACTCCCCCACCCTTTGATTTAACATTACCCTGGAATGTGGGTAAATGAATTTATGTTTTTATTTATTTATGTAAATTAAATAATTCTTAATTTTTTTTTTTTTTGTTTTTCTTTTTTTTTTATAAAAAATTATTAATAAATAAGAGATTAACTATTTGATTATTATCTTTTTTTATAATAATATAAACTTTTTTCATTTTAGTTTGTAAGGTTTTTTATTTTTTTTTTTTTGTAATCAAATTTTTTTTTTTTCAAATAATAAGTTTTTCTTTTCTTTTTGGGTAATTTCTGCCCGTTATCCTTCGATCAAATGTTATACTAGGTATGTCCGTTTGGAACTTGTAGTTTCTTTTAACTATCTGCCTGTCCCTTTTGCCAACCTTTATCATCTCTAAAATGAGTATCATTGCTTTCCTCACCATTTTTTATAATATACTTTGGTTTTTGTTTAATATTCTGAAATCCTAAATTTTGACTAGCTCTCTATCTCGAAATTCATGACATTCTTTCCTATCCTTATTTAGTCTTTCTGATCTCCTAACTTTTTCTCTATGAACAACATCGTGTAAATCATCCCATACCGACTTATCCACCTTATATGCAACAAATCATTTGGTTTATAGCCGGTTGCTGAATGAATGGTGTCATTGTAAATTTGAACCGCCTTATAAACAAGAATTTTATCAGTCAACTCCTTGTATTTTTCTTCGAGTTTTAAATAAACGTATGTGTTCATTAATGTTAATGAAATCGTTTCTATGTCCGAATTACCGGTACGTGTGTTAGGCGACGTAAAATGATGATCAATTTCCTCAGAATCAGAAAAATTTCTGATATATGCGGTATTAAACTCGTTATCAGCAACTATTTTAACAGGTTTACCTAAAATAGAAAATCTTTCCCTAAGCAAATCAACAATTGTCAACGAATTTTTTATCAGTTAAATGATGAATTGAAACATGTTTGGAAAGCTTATCTATGCAAGTGGGGAAGTTGTTTTTTGTCCATAACCAATATCAACGTGAACAATTTCGTTTGACCTTTTAGGAGTTTCCGTTGTTTACAAATTTATGGATTTCCCTTTTCAAATTTGGGAAAATAAATAATAGCTTTTAACTCAAGAAAAATTTCTTGAATTCCTCTGTGATTTTTCTCAGTATGATATTTATCTATAATATCCATTAATTTTTCCTTGTCGAATATATCCTTTAAAAATATTGAACATTTTACAAATTTCATTCCCGATGCTATTACAAAAGTAGTGGACAATTGTTTGTTGAAAATGTTTAAATATTGAAAAAATTCTGACAAAATATTGCAACTGTTCCCTTAATAGGCAGAATTTGTTCAAGAAATTTTAAAATTATATTCCTTTATTATAATCGTGTGACGGATCCTGTTTCCATATAAATTTTCCTTGTATATTTATCACTATTTCCTATTTCAATAATAAGTTGATTTTATATATGTTAACAGGAGACTCAACGATACCAATATGATCGTTTAAATTTTCCACGCCACTGTTGAATGGTAAGCCAAGTCAGAAGCCATCGTATGTTGGTCAACATTAATAATATCAACGCGGCTGAGAAAATCTGCAACATGATTAGTTTTGCCCTTTATATATTCCAGCACAAAATCATACTCATTAAGTTGTATTTTCCAGCGCTGTAACTTTACGTTAGGCTCTTTCAAGGAATTAAGCCAAACTAAGGGACGATGGTCCGTTTGAATTTTGAATTTTCTGCCAAAAATAAGTAGGGCCTAAAATATTGGTTGCCCAAAACAATTGCGAGAAGCTCCTTTTCGATAGTACTATAATTAAGCTCGTGTTTATTCAAAGTCCTTGAAGCAAAAAAGCAATGGGTGACCTTCCTGTGACAACACTGCTCCCAGTGCAGCATTGCTTGCATCCGTTGTCAACACAAACATTTTATTTGAAATTTGGATTAAGCCAGAAACAGGACATGTACATATGATCCCGTTAAAACCTAAAACGACCGAATTTGCTTGACGGTTTTTGGAATCGGTATTTTCCCTATTACCTCAATTTTATTGGGATTGGGCTTGATCCCATTTGTAGTAATTATATGACCTAAATATTCCGATTCGCTTTGAAAAAAATTGCATTTATCGATCTGTACCTTAAGATTGTATTCCGATAATCGCCCAAAAATCTTCCTTAATGAAGTTATATGCTCCTGGAGAGATGTGGAGAATTTCAAAATATCATCGAGGTAAACAACGCAAATATTATTAATAAAATCGTGGAGGACTTCATTCATCATCCGTTGAAAACGATGCCGGGGCATTTTTTAACCCGAATGGCATTCGTGTAAATTCATACTGACCTGTAGGTGTTGAAAATGCCGTCTTGTGTCTCTCCTCGGTCAATATGGTATTTGGTGAAAACCCTTGGCCAAGTCTAAAGTTGTAAAATACTGCGAATTTCCTAATTTAGAAAAAAGGTCCTCATGTTAGGAATTGGAAATTTATCCTCTATAGTTTACATCTTTAAGTTTCCGATAGTCAACGACAACCCTCCATTTCCGTTCACCCGAGTTATCCAATTTTTTCGGAACAACCCAAATTGGTGCATTGTAGGGACTCGATGACTTAATAACAATTCCCGACTTCAACATTTCAGCAATTTGTTTTTCAACTTCGTGTTTGTGTACTTCCGGGAAACGGTATGTTTTGGAATAATCGGAATATTATTTATTGTTGGAATTGAATGTTTATATTTGCCGACAGTAGACAATTTGTCGCCATCAACATAAAAAACAGATTTAAATCTCTAATCAACCTTAAAAGTGAAGAAATTTCCTCCTTGTTTAAATTATCAATCATTAACCTGTTCATCATAGAATCTATTTGTGGCTCACAAAAATTTATATCAACGTTAATAGAATCAAAATATGCTATATCTTCCTCAGAAAAATCATCTTGGGGATTTTCAAAAATAAGTGGTAATTTAGCGTTTGGCAAATTAACATATTCTCGTCAAAATCAATTTTTGCGCACAACGCAAAAATACAGCCAATAATACCATCAAATTCCCTAAATAAATCAACTTCAAGCATTTCAATCTTAGCATTTAGATATTTAAATTCCTCAAAAAGGGGTATTGTAATTTTAGATTTGGCAACGCCGCTAGATGTAATTGTATTCATTAAAATAGGAAGATTAAGATTACTTCTAAAAGAGCTATGAAAAAGACCTTTCTTAATTAGAGAAGACCCCGAACCAGAGTCGACCATTAGTTTTATAGGATTTGATTTTGTCTTCACTATTATGCAGGGAAGAGCTCTTCTGGAACTAATTGAAAATTTGAAGTCTGCACCGTATCAACTTCCATGGGAACCTGAACGACTTAAATTCGATCTTTGAGTACTCCCACCAACCTGATTTCGATCGGCATTAACCTGACCGTTATTCGAGTTGTACTGATTACGAGCAAAGTTTCCTGAAGTATTAATAAAATTTCTATTGCCATTAAATCTATTACAAGATTCGTTAACATTTCTGTTACCATTAAATCTATTACCAGATTCGTAGAAATTTCGAGATTGAGAACTACCAGTATTTTGTCCTTGATTATCATTATTGTTCTGAAATCTTTCATTACGTTTAAATGATTTATTAAAATTTTCATTTGATGATAAGGATTGCAAATTGGATTTTTTATTATTGTAAAAAATTTTATAAAAATAATCAGTTTCAGTTAAAATTTCCCGTGCCTTCAATAAAGAATTTGGGTTTGTAGCATTTAAAATCAATTTCGGTTCACTAGGTAATTTATTTGTAAATATTTTTAAAACCATTTTTTTCGTTTTTCTCACAACTATACCACTCATCTTTATCAATCGAATTTTTAAATTTAATTTTGTCAAAAGATCTAACAGATACTCATAAAAATTACTTATACTAGTTTTACATTCTGCTGATTTCATCTTATTAATTATTGATTCAATACTCTCATTAATAGTAAAATTTGTCTTTAAGATAATTTTCATATCAGCCCATTTTTTTTTTTTTTATTTATTTATTTATTAAAGTCTATAGAATAATCCTTACAGACTAATTTAAGTACAATATATACATAATACAATAAGAAAACTACAAAAAAAAAAAAAAAATTAATATGAATGGCATTTAAATAAAAGTTCTTAGTTTAATGTATTAAGTGTAATATAATATCTCTTTTCACAATTTCCAAACTTTTATTAAAATCTATAAATGAATACAGCATATTAAATTCATCACAAATTCTTCGAAATGGATCAAAATTAGCATAGTTTGTGCTATAATATTTTATACTTAGAATATTGTAATTTCTTAATGATCGAAGAGGAATATGAATATTAATTTTGTTAAGAAGAAATTCGGAATGAAGATTACCATTCATTAATTTTAATAAAAACGTAACATTTAACATATGTCTACGACTTTTAATGTCGGCAGCTTAATTAGGGCGAGACGATTTTCATATGATGGCAACCTTATATTAGGGTTCCAACGCAAACCACGAAGACAAAATAATAGAAATTGTTTTTGAACTGATTCAATTTTGTTAGAATTGACTTGATATTGAGGGTCCCAGACAACAGATCCATATTCAAGAATTGGCCTAACCAGGGTGGTAAACAATTGCTTTGTTGTATATGGATCAGAAAACTCTTTAGCCCAACGTTTAATGAACCCAAGTACACCTGTAGCTTTATTGACAATTAACGATATGTGACTTTTGAAGTCTAATTGTGTATCCAAAAGTACGCCAAGGTCATTAAAAGTATCAACCAAATCTAGAACTATATTATTCATAATATAGTCACCATTTATTTTACTTGATCTTGTAAAAATCATATATTTACATTTTTGCACATTTAGATCCATTAAGTTATTGTTACACCAGGTAGTTAAATTATTAATAGCATTCTGTAAAATACTTGCTGATTATTGTTGTTGAAGGAAATATGATGGGTTATTATTATTTATGAGAGCAATATTTGCTCTGCCTACTATTTGTGTCTAACTCTTAAATCAAATAACGTAATAAACGCCGCATCAGCAAACTTACGCACCTCATCAACATGGTCCAAAAAATTACTCAGTTCTTCAGGCTTACCACCAAAATCCGGGATGCCAGCTAACACGTCAAAGATATTTGTTGTCATGTTGGTTTCAGTATATTGTTGTTGTTTATTTTTGTTGGTTGATGATTTAGTTTAGTTGTTGTATTTTTTACTTTTTTTTTTTAAATAACGTTTTGCTTGAAGTTCTGTTACATATTTTTACTGTAAATTAGTTTTGTAATAATTTTGTTGTTTTCTTTAATTCTCATATCGAGTGAAGAATTTTTGATTTTTTATTCCTTTATGTTGTTGTAGTTTTCTTTATATTGTTTTATTTTTTTTTTGTATTATTTTTACTTCATTTTCTCCACAGCTTATTTGTCATTATTGCATGTTCTTAATGTTTTCTTTTTCTTTTTCAAAACTGCATTATTTTTTTTATATTTTTGAAACTTTATTTTAGAACTTGTTTTTTTTCGGTATTATCTATAAAAAGTTTTTTCTTTTCTTAGAACTTTTGCATAAACACTTTTTTAAATTGTTTTATTTTAATACAATATCAATAGTATTTTTCTTTTTTGTTAATTACTTCAGTATTTTTGCATGTTTCGTTTTCTATTTTTTACTGTTTTTTTTTTTTAAATATTCTTTTTAAAAAAAAATTGAAAAAAATTTAACCTTTACAAAACCGGTTTTAATTTTCTTTTGCCTTTAAGGTTTTAGAATTTTATTAGTATTTATATTTTTAAATTATCAATCATTAAATATGTTTCATTTTTAATTGTTTTTAACGAGGTTTTTCCTTTATTTAAATATTTTTACACTATTTAAATTATTTTAAGCAAAGGTTTTTAAATTTGCAACTTTAAATTTGAACAACGATTAAAAGCTGTTCTTTTCCAATTTACGCACTTCACTTACGCACTTCTTTTTATGTTTTTAATTATTTTTATTTGACAAATGCTTTAAAATTTGCCTTTTTTTATGAAAAATAAAATTTCCAAAAATTTCCACAGCCCCTCAGCAAAATCGAAAAAGAAAAAAAATTAAAAAATTAAAAAAAGGAAAAAAAAGGAAAAGAAGGACAAATGTGTGAAATGGGGAAAGGGAGAGAATAAATAGTAAGGCAAATGAAACTGAAAATTTATTTTAAATCGGCAAACACTTGAGATTTTATTGTAATTCGATTCCTATTTTAATTCGCTTCTTTTTATTAAATTCCTATTAGATTTTGAGCAGCTATTTGATTACGACCAGAGTTTGAAAATTTATGTACCACTAACATAACATTGCATTCAAAAAAACCAATACAACGATCTCTATTGTTTCGTTCGTATTTATAAACACAACACAAGTGCTCAAATCGTTGTTTGTAATATAACAAACGGAACAAAACGAAAATGGTTCTTTCGTCAAACATTATTATTTCGTAGTGGTTATTTTTTAGTGTTCATTCAACTTAAACATTAAACGCGTTTTTAACGTTGTGGTTGCCAAAATAAAGAAATGATTTTTCTGCATTTTATCAATGTTTTTTTGCATTAGTTTTATGAAATTTCACTGGAACTCCTCCGTTGAATCTTTTTATTAAACTAATGCCATTATTCATAAAATTCAATGAAAATTTTTTTCACTTGTAATATGGCATAAACACTACGAACGATTAACGAATAGTTTGGTTCCATTCCATAAACACAACAAAATCAAACTGTTTGAAATATTGGCGAAACAGAACAAAATCGTTTTGTTCGGTCTCTCATCGAAAACTAGTTTGTGAAAGTGTTTGTGTTCTGTTTACAATCAAAATGAAAATAAAGAAATGTTCTTATAGTAATTAAATGTGCGAAAGTCCAAACACTTATTTAACAAATTGTGAAAAGCAATCTAATGTAGGCGTGTCCCTATCCGGATTTCATTCCTGCCCAAGGAAGTCTTCAAGGGACTTTGATATTAGAATTTCTAGAGATATTTGTTATGTCAAATCACAAACTCAATGAGAATTTCTTGTCCTCGTCTAGGAGCGAGATTCAAAATTTAAAATATCAAAGAAAAAACAAAACAACAACAAAAAATTGTCACAATTGGCTTTGTCATCTTCCAAATACTACTCTGTTTTTTTTGACAGACCTAGCAATGTAGTGACGTTTATTCAAGTAAATCAATAATAGAAAATCATATGTTTTCTATTAGTGTCAGTTACATTTAATTTGCACAAGCACCTGCATATCTGTTTATGTTTACTGTGCACAACAAAATGATTGTGTTGAGTTTCAGCAAAAAGCAAAACAGAACGATAGAAAAACGTTTGATTGTGTTTAAATTCGAACTCTGATTACGACACCTATTGTTGGAAATAATAAAAACTGAAAAATATTAAAGACACAAATTTTGTTACGAAATTTTTGATTTTTGGTATAAAATTGAAAATTTTTAGTGATTTATAAATAAATTTTATTAAATAAACTTTACAATCATTTTAATTCCAAGTTCGTAAAGAATATTGTGTATATCTATATGTATTTGCTGGTAGGTAGGTATACAATAGAGCATCCGTCATTAACGCAGCACAAAATTTCGTTAAAATTAATTGTGTTTTATTTGAATTTGCACACAATAAATAGAAGAAAAGCGACCAAAATTTAGTAAAAATTACTTTTCAGAAAAAGCTGCTAAAATTTAGCAGAACTGAAAAAACAAAACTGTTAATCTCTCAAAATGTTACACACAGGGAAAAGATCAGTTGGAATTTGTTCGATATTACATTATTTAAGTTGTTAAACAAATATTTTAGCTATGTGTGCATTAGGGTGGTTACAAGAAATCAATTTTGGATTTTCCATCGGGGCAACCCCCTAATATGTGCCAATAGGATAGAAAATGCGATTGACAAAGTTTCAGCCCAATCGGATAACGTTAACACGTGTCTCATTGAGCATAAACTAAGGAAAAACATCGATTTTTCACTAAAATTCGTATGTCTTTGTCTTTAAACCGAAACCATTCATTCTAGGAACCTGAGTCGAGTCTTGTTTTATAGGAAATTTTATTCTTATTAATTTTGATCTTGATAGTTTTGTTCCTTAACCAATAGATAAAGAAATATTTAGCATTTATCAGACGACGTCGTACTGGTCACATTAAAAGCATAAATTTATGTTTTAAATGATTACAATGTAAATAAAGAGTGAAAACCCTCTATTCACACGTTTTGTACCTCTTATAATGGAGTTTAGTAAATTTACCACAAACGCTTAAACTGACCAACATGCGGCAATAAATACTCACCACTGTGTTGGATTATTTTTTCCGTTAAAGTACAGACAAATAATTATGACTCGGGGATTCCCATTGTTTATATTAACAATTCCTACATCACATACATCATATTTCATTCAATACGAGTGTCTCAATGCGAGTTGTCATATAAATATATAAAGGTACAAGCGCTTTTTAGCCGTGTTTTTCGATTACATTTTTTAAATTCTCTTGTCCACTTTATCAATGAGTATGATGTCAAGGCAGAGAGATAAACTTTTTTTAATTGGTAACATGTCTCATCAAATAACTGGCAGTAAATTACCATCAAATTGCCAAGTCTTACGTAGTTTATTTTATAATATGCGCCAAGTTAAATTAAACAAAAGAGAAGCTGCTAGACTTACAATAAAGGAGGTTTGGTGTTTTGGGAGAAAGCAAAGATACCAACCAAAGAAATTAAACATTGTGTCTCAAAGCTAGAAAAACTGTATGATAAATTGAGAAAACTTCAAAAAAACTCTTCGAGATCAGCAAGCGCTACTCAAAATCAAAAAGAAGAAGATTTCAAGTTGACATTTGGACTACCTATTTGATGTTGCTCATCAAGATGCACTTGCCAAGACAGCTGAAGAAGACAGAGAGTTTTTGTTACTACAGAGGGAAAAAGGACGCCCTGGATGCATGGGAGGAGTCGACATGAAATTTGTTTGAACAGAAAAACGAAAGAAATGAGGAAAGAAGCTGAGATGGCAAGATTTGAAAAATCAAAAAAATATATAGGTGAGTTCGTATTTTTCATAAACTTTTCATTTATTATACATATATTAATGTTATTAACTGACACATATATTTAACTTTCAGAAGGTGAAAAAGATGTAGAGCTGGAGTCTACACGAAGCATTAGCAGCATTTCAGACGAAGAGGAGCCGATGCAAGAAGATGCAAACACTGAATATAATTTTTCACACCGAGAGGAAGCAGAACCAGAAATAAAAAAGGGGAGGTACTGTCGAGGCTCAGAAGAGCTTATAACTGAAAAATTGTCTGTATTGTTAGATAGATGTAGTATTTCTGATAGAGATGCGGTGGGCATTAATTTCAGCTACAGCAGAAGCATTGGGCCATGACCCACAGAATTTAATTGTTAGCAAATCTGCCATAAGGCTCCGCAGACAACAATTTCGCCAACAAAGAACTAATCTCATCAAGAGTATATTCAGAAATTCCGATCTGGAGGGTGCTGTTGTGCACTGGGATGGAAAGCTGCTTCCGGATATATTGAGTAAAAGAAATGTAGAGGTTAGCCATTTTAATTACTTGTGGCAATGAAGAACAGTTGATAGGAGTTCCAGTCCTTGAAAATAGTACGGGGATTACTCAGGCAAAAGCTGTATTCTCAGCAGTTGAGCAGTGGGGAGCAGCTGAAAAATTCAGGCAATGTGTTTTGATACCACAGCAGTAAATACTGGTCGCCATAAGGGAACCTGCGTTGTACTAGAGCAGTTTTTGGGAAAAAATCTTCTTTATTTAGCTTGTCGTCACCATATTTTGGAAATTGTTTTAAAGGAAGTTTTTTAACTGCAAAATGGGTACATCCACTGGACCTCAACCAGATATTTTTCGTAAATTCCAGAGCGAGTGGTCTAAAATAGACAAAAAGAATACAAACAGCTAAAGAAGATGAAAATTTTAGAGACAAAAATTAGTAATGCAGACCAAATTTCAAATTTCCTTTTTGAACAATTAAAAAATCAACAGCCCAGAGACGATTATAAAGAATTCAACCAACTTTGCCTCATATGCTTAGGGCGTCTGCCACCGGAAAATACTACGTTCAGAGTACCTGGAGCTATTCACCACGCCAGATGGATGGCAAAGGCTATTTATTGTCTCAAAATATATATTTTCGAGGAACAATTTTCGTTGTCTATTTCAGAGAGTATGGGTATTAAAGATATATGCTTATTTATAATCAATATTTATATAAAAGCATGGTTTACCGCCCACAACCCCACCATGGCCCCAAACCAAGACCTAAAATTAGTAAAATCCTTAGTTCAATACAGGAGTATTAATAAAGAAATTGCGGACAAGGCATTGTCTTAAAATAGTCAACCATCTCTGGTATCTTAATTCGGAGCAAATTTGCTTTTTCATTTTTCGATGATACTTTGGAAAAAAATATCAAAATAAGAATGGTTAAACAATTAAAGTCCAACGTAGAAAACGATGAAGTCAATTCTGAAGACAGAGATGTTAAAGCAAAACTTAGTTTTCAAGAAGTTTATAATATATTGGATAAAGAAATTGATTACTTTGTTTCTTCTCGGACTCTAAATTTTTTCAAGAGATTTGAAATTAATACCGATTTTTTAAATACTGATCCCGATGAATGGTGTAAAAATCAACATTATTTACGAGCCAAAAAAATTGTGAAAGGCCTTAAGTAGTAAATGACACAGCTGAAGAGGGGTAAAATTAATCCAAGACTACAATTCAGCCTTGACAAAAGACGAAGAACAACGACAGTGTCTTTTACAAGTTGTATCTGAAAGTAGGCATCTTTTTCCAGACTCTTCAACAGTTACCTTGTCCAAGCCATATTACCACCTTAATTTGTGATTTTAAATAATTAATAATGTTACAAAAAAAAACTTTTGTTACGATACACAGTTTGTATGTATATTATTTATGTAGTAACAAAAATAAAAAAAATATTTTCATTTTATTTATTTTATTTTACAACATAGGATAAAAATTCGTTAAAAGTGTTTTGAACACTATTCTGTCTGAGATTATTGAGATATCCACTACGATCTGATAAATGCTAATAGTGTAAAAAATAACAGTTTCAGCAAAAATTATTACTAAGATCAAATTAATAACAATAAAATTTTCTATAAAATAAGACTCGAGTCAGGTTCTTAGAATGAATGGCTTCGGTATAAGGACAAGAAATACGAATTTTAGTGAAAATCGCTGTTTTCCCTAATTTATTGCTCAATGAGACCATGTTGGCGGTTTTCCGATTGGGCTTAAACTTTGTCAATCGCATTTTCTAGGCTATTGGCACATTTTATAATGGTGCCCCAAAAGATAGCCCCTAAAAAAAATTTATCATATACGTTGTAACCACCCTAGTGTGCATACAAATGTTAATCAGGACCAGTTATTTGTGTCTAGTGCAAGTTTAAAAATGTGCTTAATAAACTAATTTTCTTAGTGACAGACAATTGGTTGATTTCCCTAATTATACAATTTGAAATATGGTTAGAAAAACTACTAGTCTATGCAACCATAGAAAAAAAAATCTTCAGTAAACAAAGCGATTTAATTATAATCATAACCCTTCTCCCAATTGCCGTAACTATCGTACCTTGTTCCGAACAAAATAATTGTTATTTGCTACTTGTGTCAAATCAATTATTTAAAAATAACAAAACGAAAATTTAAACAAATATTTTTTAGTAAAACATTTAGTACAAAAATTTTAAATGCTTAGAAAATACGGAATAAAATTGAACAAACACCATGGAATAGTAGCAGAAATCAAGGAGGAGATGCTAATGTGGTAAGCTTAAATTTTGTGTACATATAAACGAAAATTATTGTATTATTGTATTTTCTTCTAGAATTTGAAACATATTTGTAGAAGGAGGATAGAAAATACTTTAAATATGGGGTAAAATTGGAGAAAGAGCTAACATGTTAACAACAACTACTTAGCAGCGGCATTGCTCTATCTAGCGAAGTTGAGAAAATTTGTTTATAATTTTCAAGTAGATCCTACGGTCTAGACCTGTATCTTGGTCTACTCGATTAGACCGAAAGACCGGGTGGAACGAAAAACCCGGGAATCTCAGAAAACCCGGCTGCACCGAAAACCAAGTAGACTGGTCTACTCGTAAATTCCGGTCAGCGCTATTAAAACAAAGAACTTTTGCATTAAAAAAATATGATTATTAATCACAAAAGTAATTTTTTAAAAAACGTACTTCTTTTTAAAAAGAGGTAGTTTTTTTTTCTGAAAATGGATTTTTTTGGAAAAGGATAGTTTTCCAAAGATACTTTTTTGAGAAAGGATATTTTTGTGAAAAAGATATTTTATTGAAAAAGGATAGTTTTTTGAAAAAGATACTTTTTGAAAACAATATACTTTTACTAGGTCCGACCGAACCAGTTTCGGCCAAAAACCTATATTTTGTCGGTTTTTTGATATCTAGAGGCAATGATGACAAATTTTGGTATTGGAAACATGTTTGTTGAGCCGATTTTAATTCGATTTTGTGTATAAAATTTAAGAGAAAAGCCGAAGTTAGCTATAAAGTTAAAAGTTCGGCCGCCAAACTATTTTCAATTTGGCCGAACTTTCTGAGGCCGAACAGTGAATTCATTGATTAACTACAGACCTTTCTTCAAATTTGACACTCAAAATAGCATCTAATCAGCCCAATAAACATTTTTCCATCCGCCAAATTTGTCCATAATGCTTTAAATACCGAATACAGACCAAATGCATTTTCTGGCCGAACTGTTTGGTCGGACACTAACTTTTACTAGTAGACAGGTCTAGTCTTTATTTCTATATTATTTATATGACTGTAATATTTATTTTAATAAATAAAATAAAAACATTGGATACGGTGTATTACATAATTAAATTCGGTTAAGTAGATAATACATTCAATTGTGACAACAAGTATTTTTTTTTTTGATTCTGTAGGTATAATTGAATAGTCAGTACTCATAGCCAAATTTTAATGACTTCAATTGAATTTCTAAGTTAAAAATATATTAGTAAATGTAACTATCAAAATTCGGTTGACAAAAAATTCGGTTGCAGCAATTGGTTCTATTTTCTGTGTGTAGTTATATTCGAGTTAAACTTTAGTTAATGCAAAATAGCAATTTATTCTCCTATGCTAAATATTTGTAGACAAGAAGCAGTAGTAAGAAAAACTGTAACATCAACTTTATTGCTATATTTTCCATAAATTTAGTTGTATGAAAATAATAGTGTTAACTCAAACTGTGATCTTAACATTAATTTAATTTAATTTAGTTTTTACAATTGTATTTATTTATACGTATACGTTACGGTGGGTCGATTTAAAAATCGCTCAACGTACAAGGAAAATCGTATTCTAGGGATCAAAATAAGAAACTTTGCCGAAGGAACCATACCTCTAAGACGAATTCTGATGTCCCGACTTTTGACCCGTAACGTCAAATTTTGAAAAATCCCATTTGAATTTTGAAAAGTCCCTCCCTACAAATCGACCCGGCCTAATATACGTGTTTTTGTCGTTCATTTTATGTTTGATAAGAAATTATTATTGTTTAATAATTGAAGATAATGTGAAAATGACAGAGAAGAATATATATCAATAAAATATTCATCCCAGAAGATGTTGGAAAAAACGCCAACGAAATGTCGGAAGGACCATTAAATGAAATAATCTTCTATTTTATATAATAAACTGGACCTTAAAAGCCCGTTTTAGAAAAATCTAAAAAACAATTAAAAATAGAAAAATGTTGATAAAAAAAAGATTTTTAGAAAATAACAGTATATTTTAGCAGAATAATTTGTTACATTCAATTATGTTACATTTAGCTCAAACATAAATAAAATTTTGTAGACTCAACTGATTTATTTTTGCTTTTTTTTCTTACTAATTTTAAGCAAAAAAAAAAATTTGCTAATTTCAGCTAATTTTAGATATATTGCAATTCCATTTTTAGCTGCATTAGAAATTTGTATTTTCCAGCTGATGTATTTTACCTATCTGTCCAAAACTTGCAAAAATGCTCAGAGCTAATGCCATTTGTACAATAAATTTTATTCGTAACTTTCAAAGCGATAAATGTTTCAAATTATTTAAAAATTCGAACATTTTTTGAACATCCTTGCCAAAACTTTGAATATTTATTTATGGGAAATTTTTCCTATTTTTTAATTTATCATTGTCAAGAAAATACTTTGTTAGAACTGTTTCAGCAAAAAGTTATAATTTATTATACTAAAGTGTTTTCCTTGATGGCACTTATTTCGTTTAACGTAATAATATATAAATAAATAAAATTTTGTGGTTATTTTGAATTCGGAATTAATATTAGAAATGAATAATTTTGATAATACAGGCCGGCTAGGTTTTTCAACCAAGAATCAAACTATACTTTCCCGAATCTGACCTCAGAAAAAGCACTATCAACGCCAGGTTTTCGAGCTATTCTAATCTAAAAAAGCCAAAAACACACGTTTTTTGGGTGCAGAATCCGTAGTTTTAGAAAGTCTAGAGCCCTCTGAATACGCAAGGCTTTAACAAAAACCCTATTAAGCATCAATTTTGCTCTGTTCTTGTATTATTATCAATCAAATATGTGGCTAAGGTATTTGCCTTACAATCATCATGTCATTACTAATGTGTGATTTTAAATTTTTAATAATGAATTACTTATTTTTTTTTTTTTTAACTAGTGATGGTTGCATTTTCCGATTTGAAAATAAGCTCAGTTTACAGTTTTCGGTTTTAGTACCCAAACTAAAAAAAAAA
>JAEKOY010000813.1:0-18397 GCA_021234595.1 Delia radicum | reverse complement strand
CTAAGATGTGTGTCTTTGTCTTTCGCTTTACTCTGTCTACATGTCTGTATATGATTGTTTGCAATTTGACCACACTAGATTATTAATATATTAACATTTATTATAGAAATACATATTAAATTTAAATATTTTCTTTTGTCTTTTATTTTATTAATAGACAATTATTTTCACAAGCCGGTGACAACGCAAAATTTAAGTTGTTTTAATCCTCAATTTTGTTTTATGTTTGAAAAACAGATACAAAAGTCTTCCATGGTTGATTTTTTTATATGTCTTATTGGAGTTGTACTTTTTAGTATCATTTTCCTCTTCTCTACTACATCTTGACATGCCGCGACATCTGCTTCATTCTGCGTATATCTTTCAATCTGGTTGTCGTCCACACTATTAATGTGCTTATCAGCACAATTTTTTTTAGCAAATTAATTAGTAAAACATTAGTATATTAGTAAAGCATTAGTATAAAACAGTTAAGTGCTGAATAAGTATAACAAAAATTTTAGCTGAAAACACGATTTTAGCAAAAAAAATTGCTAAAAAATAGTATACCTGATTTACAAGACGTTTTACTAACTTTTGTACTAACTTATTTTTTTGAGTGTAGAATGATGATTTATGCATTAATCTGCTAGCGCGTCTCCCGGAGAAGAAGTAGCTCCCATAATCTTGGAGAGATTAATCCTACTTTCTGAAATATCAAAGTGGGCTTTTTCAAAATTTAACCCTACGGGTCAAAAGTCGGGACATCAGAATTCGTTTTAGAGGTATGGTTCCTTCGGCAAAGTTTCTTATTTTGATCCCTAGAATACGATTTTGCTTGAACGTTGAGCGATTTTTAAATCGACCCGCCCTAATGATCATATATCATTGTATCTCATGTTATATATAATTTGATCTTTTTTATCTCCTCATGTATACTTGATATAGCTAAATACGAGATCATATATACTTTCATGTATAAATATATATAGGTATATATGATAAAATAAACCCAAATAAATTATATATTTAATAATATACGGCATCACATATATTTCTATACAAATATATGTGTTAAAATTAAAAAAAATCTATCACTTGAGTCTGGCTGATGCTCTTGTTGTATAAAGACGTATACTCGGCAGATAATTGTTTCAAAGTGCAAATAATAACAACTTTTAGTATTCAAAAATATTAAAAAAAATAAAACAAAAAAAAAAAGTGCATATATCAAAACAAAAACAATTTGTTCGTAGTACTTTAAATAACAACAATAGTGTAATCCGCATAAGATTAAACGAACAAGACCTTGGAAAGATGTTAACGTATTATGCGTAGACACAATGAATAAAAAACCTAAACCCAATAACAATGCAGTGAATGCAAATACTTCAAAGTATTTTTCACCGTTACAAACTATTGATGATGATAAAATAGATGATGAAATAATAGTTGAAAAAAACAACAAAAATTATAGTACCACCTATAACAATATTAAAATGCAAAATAGAAGAAATTCATAAAATTTGCAAATCAAATAAAATTGTTGATTATGCTATCAGAAAAATTTCTATAGGCCTCAAATTATTTTGTAAAACAAGAGAAGATTTCGATAATGTTTGTGAAGTTCTTACAAACGAATACGAATTTTTCACCTATGCTACCAAAAGTGAAAAACCGTACAGTTCTAATCTTTGGTCTTGATAAATTTGACCCTATGATTATTAAAAAAAAACTGATAGACATGGGATTGAAATGCTTAGATGTTAAACTCGTTACAAAAAAGAGTAATTATAACAATGCATATGTTATATATGTCGTATATCTACAACGCCAGTCAATAACTATTAGGGAATTAAGGCAAGACTATTCCATAATCGATTATGTCAAGGTGAGATGGGAGTTCCAACGTGCTAATAAAAATAAAATTACACAATGCTACAACTGTCAAATGTTTGGCCACGGATCTAGCAGGTGTAAAGTAAAGACATTTTGTGCAAATTATGCAGGGCAGCATAAGACTTCCGACTGTAAGGAATCCGTTGTTAAATGTGCTAATTGCAGCGGTCCTCACAAGTCTATTTCTAATGATTGTCTAAATAAAACAAGCTACCTACAAATAAGACAAAGAGCACAAGCCACACCGCGTCGCACTGCTCGTAGTACTGGGTTATCTGTTAGCGCCAATTACAATAGAAGTTTCCCTAATAGTTTGCGCCAAAATTTACCTCACACGCCTGGAGTCTGGCAAACAATCAACAATAATAATACCAACAACAACAGCAGTAATAATACCAACGAATTATTCTCTCTGCAAGAAATAAGAAGTTTAACGCTGGAACTTATAACGAATCTTCGCAATTGTAGAAGCAAAGCTGATCAATTTGAGGTCATAACTAACCTCGCTTGTAAATTTCTCTCATAATGATCAATGGCCTAAACATCATTACTTGGAATGCTAGAGGCATTCGCAAAAAGTGTCAAGAATTGTTCCAATTCTTAATTATCCGTAACGTGCATGTATGTCTGCTAACGGAAACATGGCTTAAATCAACTATATCCATCAGGCATAATGAATTTTTTGTATATAGAAATGATCGGGAACATACCAGAGGCGGGGGAGTAGCAGTCATAGTTAAAAAAAACATTTCTCATAAATTACTTCCAATTGTTAACACTAACATTATTGAAAATATCGGTATAAAAGTTTTTACTAACAACGGAAATTACAATATTTTTTCATGTTATTTTCCAGGTGGATTAGCAGGTTCCAATAGTAATAGAAAACTTCTTTTTGCATCAGATATTCGAAGACTTACAACAGATAGAGGCCAAAAATACATACTTGGTGGGGATTTAAACAGTAGGCATCAGACTTGGGGTTGTAATAGAGCAAATTGTTGGGGAAACATTTTACATGAAAAGCTTGAAACATACGAAATAGACATTATATACCCGAGCGATCATACTTATGTATCTTCTAGCTCTAATAGACAAGGTTCGACTCTTGACTTTTTTCTAACTAACACTATTGAAACGATAACACCAGCAGTCGTTATAAATGATCTAAGTTCTGACCATTTGCCAGTCAAAATAATCGTTACAACTAATATAAATTTATTATCTTTATTAAAATTTGATTATAGTAAAGCCAATTGGAAAACTTTCTCTAGATACCTTAATACACATATAACCTTACCTAATACAGAAGATGTTGCTATTAATGATCATATTGATTCCATGATAGCAAATCTGAAAAATCTGATTAATGAAGGCATCACGGCTAGTGTACCTAAAAAAGTATGTTCATATCCAAATAAACCCTTACCATATTATGTGAAAATGTTGATTCAGCAAAGAAATAGTATACGAAGAAACTGGCAACGTTTTAGAGATTTGGAAGATTTTTATGAAGTAAAAATGCTTAACGAAATTATTAGGGAAGAAATAGATAAAATTAGAAACAAATCGTGGGACAAACTTCTCTCTACTCTGGATACTGGTTCTTCTCCATTTTGGAACCTTTCAAAAATATTAAGGAAAAAGAGCAAGAGCATTCCAATTCTAAAACAAAATACTTCTTGTTTCACAACAAATGTGGAAAAGTGTGAAATTCTTGCTCAAACATTTGCTTCAAACCATACAGTCTCAAATAATCTTGGAGATCCAGAAACAATATCTCTAGTTAATAATACTCTTCAGTCATTTCAATCTTCATCTAGTGTTCTGCAAAACTATACGCCAACAAATACTTCGCAAATTTCTTGCATTATTAAAAAGTTAAAACTCAAGAAGGCACCTGGCCTTGATAACATTAATAATAGATGTTTGAAAGCCCTTCCCAAAAAAGGAATAAAATACCTCACCATTATAGTAAATTCATGTTTAAAACTCTGTTATTTTCCTAAAGAGTTTAAAGAATCTAAGGTTATTCCAATTAAGAAACCAAACAAACCAGCAGATTGTCCTTCTTCATATCGACCTATTAGCCTTTTGTCATCCATCAGCAAAATTCTCGAAAAAGTTATTAAGGAAAGACTAACCGATTATGTTGAAACTAATAATATAATTCCGCCACATCAATTTGGCTTTCGTAATCAACACAATACAGTTCAGCCTTTAGTGAGAATTAGGAATATAGTCAATTCCAATTTTGCTAAAGAAAAATCTACTGGAATGGTTCTCCTCGATGTTAAAGCTGCTTTCGATTCAGTGTGGCACAATGGATTAATCTTTAAAATGATCCGATTAAATATTCCTTTATACCTGATTAAAATTATCCAAGCTTTTCTCTCTTTTCGTACTTTTAAAGTTTATATTGGTTCCCACTGTTTCGCAATCTTTAGTGTTCCAGCTGGTTGCCCACAGGGCTCATGCCTCTCACCAATACTCTACAATTTATATACATACGATCTTCCCCAACTCGAGTACTGCACAATGTCTGTGTTTGCTGACGATACGGCCATTCTTTGCTCGGGAATGTTTGCCAATGATGTTATAGCTGAACTACAGAGGGCTTTAATTGAAATATCGACGTATTTCAATAAATGGAAAATTATGCTGAACAACGACAAAACACAGGCAATATATTTTACTAGGAAACGGAAACCTTGTTATATCCCACAAACAGGTATTAGCATGAATAATCACTTGATCCAATTCGAACAAAAAGTTAAATACCTAGGTGTAATACTAGACCCAAAAATTAAATTTAAGGACCACATTGCATATGTTTTGAATAAAATTAATATTCTAATCCATATGCTGTATCCCTTTATAAATCGAAACTCAAGATTACATATAAAAAACAAAGAAATCATACTCAAGTCAATATTTCATACAGTTATGTTTTATGCAGCCCCTGTGTGGGGGTTTAGTGCAAAATGCCACATTAAAAAATTACAAATTTCCCAAAACAAGTTACTTAAGATGATTTATAATCTTCCTTGGTATTTTTCTACCCAAAGACTACATGCACTTGCAAACATAGAAACTAGTGGAGAATAAATTAAACAGACTCTCGGAGAGCTTTCATATCCGTTGTATTAACTCTGAACACGAACATATTAATAGTTTGTCACTAGCTTAATAGATAGTAGGTAGAGTAAGTTTTATTTAAAATAAAAAATTTTTAAATAGGTTTTTGTAAATTTTTTCCCTCCAAACTCTATGTATATAAACTTTATTAATTAAGATAAATTATAAAGAAGAAAAAGATAAAATCTTGAACTCTTTGTATGTATATAAACTTTATTAATTAAGATAAATTATAAAGAAGAAAAAGATAAAATCTTGAACTCTTTGTATGTATATAAACTTTATTAATTAAGATAAATTATAAAGAAGAAAAAGATAAAATCTTGAACTCTTTGTATGTATATAAACTTTATTAATTAAGATAAATTATAAAGAAGAAAAAGATAAAATCTTGAACTCTTTGTATGTATATAAACTTTATTAATTAAGATAAATTATAAAGAAGAAAAAGATAAAATCTTGAACTCTTTGTACAATTATTATATAAGAAAACAATGTAAATGATATATTACACAAATAAATAAACTAAAAAAATCTTGGCATATATAAATCTATCACTTTTATATATAACTAGCTGACCCGGCAAACGTTGTTTTGCATTCAAATTTTAATTGTAATTAATTCTTTTAATCAAGAAATTTTTTTTACGCAAATAAATAATTAAAAAAATAAATTCACATTAGTAAATCATTTTAAAATTTGTAATTTCATGGGAAGCCCAACACCTCTTTGTCCTTTTATCGAATTTATTTGCTGAAGTATATAAAATGAATAGCTGAAAACAACTGCGATGTCACCTATCACCGGTGCATTGAAGCGCCGCTCATGCTCACCAGCCGGTCTCTTGTCAGCTCTTATCACAACCGTATAATCATCTGTCGGCACACAGTGGTTCCAAACACAAAAAACATGGTAATAAATATAGATGTTTTAAACTACTGGTCCAATCGGGAAATGGTGTTCCCAAAAATTGAAAAGCGGGAGCTAACCTTTAAGGAAAATGTTTCTGTGGTCACCCTGTTTTAACACAGGGTGTGCTACAGGGTGTCAAAGTTGACCATCTCGAGTATGAAAGAGCTTTAAAGGGGTATAACTTCTATAACCATGCATCGATTTTAGTGTTTTTTGGACTTTTTTAAATCTAGGTTACGAGACAAAGCAAAAACATGCTTCATGTACCATAGTAACTCTTACAGTTAAAAAATATTTCACTTTGAATTTCAAAATCTTCATTTTTCGCCTTGACTTTTTTAATAGTTTTGCCAATAGATTATTCATTTTTCAAAGAAAATGCTCAAAATTTTTTCAAGTCATTCTAATGACCTTTCTTAAACTCCTAAAGAAAACTTTTTTGAATTATCTTAAGCCGTTTCGCAGTGATACTATTTTAAACTCAAAAATTAAAAGTGTGTTCTGAAAAATGGGGTTTTTTGGTCAGATAAGGGGTAACTTCACACACCTTTATATATATTTTGCTGATATTTTTTGGATTAGTTTTTTACATAGTTTGATAGAGTAGACTTCAAAAATGCTTAATGGTATAGTTTAAAGCATTTTTGGATATGCACCCTACGTCCAGCATTGGTCGAAAATGATGAATTTTTGAACGGAATTCTATGTTTATGACCGTGATAAAAAAAAGTCACGCCACTTAGAGACGATTTGAAATTTTTATACTGTAAAGAGATTTATTCTAATGAGTTTGCCACTTCATTTGCCGCCGCCCGCTCAAAAACGTAGCCTGGAGAGCAAATTTTGTGGAAAAAGTCATTTTTTCAAAAGCCTTTTTTTGATTTATAAAAAAAGCGTACTTATATTATCAATTTCAGCAAGATTTTATTTTATTTTTAATAAAACGTAAATAATTGTCCTACATTCCAAAAATCTTTTCGATATTGCTTATGGTTATTTTTACATAAAACATCAAAGTTCAATGTAGTATATCTAACTATAATTAATTGTACATTTATTGGCTTTTGCTTTCGGTAATGTTAAAAAATTTAAATAATTTCAGAAATTTTTTTACATATTATTAAATTAGACTTAGTTATCAATTCAACGATGCATAAATCGTTTATCTAGTGTAATAAATGAATTCAAACTATTGCGCTTAAATCAGGCATTTCAGGTCAAATTGCAGTATTTAACAAATTTATATATTCAGGTATACAGAGCGTGTTGCATTATATTTCTCTAAAAGGGTTACGGGTTTTTTTATTTTTTTAATACTATTTCAAAAACCTAATAAGATATAAATGCAGGTAGAAAATGCGTTTTATGATGTAACATTTGCATAACATATTGTTTTAATGGGCTAATATAATGCGTTTTTTTTTATTTTACCTATTTCAGTTTTTTGTTTTTACAAATCCAGTACCTGCTCGATTTTTTGTTTATAAAAAAACAAATATTTGTAATATATAAGCGTAGTAATTTTAAAAGGAGGTTATTTGAGTTAAGCAGTCATGGAGGTTACAATAAAATATAGCTCCCTTTGTAAAGTAATTTGGGATACTCTTGCCAATACTGATATACGATCGGAAAAAATAGGAAAACTGATTGATACCATTGTCTACTCGTATGGCTTAAATATAAAGCCAGATGAAATTGAAAATTTTTACAAAATTTATGAAAAAAGGATTAAAGATTCCGATTATTCTATACAAAAATTTATGAAGAAGAGTCAAGATTGGCTTAATAAGGAGATGTCAGTAGTTATTGAACAGAAAAAAAGGGGCCGCCCTAAAAAAGATTATGAAGAGGTCCAGATTAGGACTAAGAAGGTAAAACAGGATGAAATGATTAACACACACTCCGCTAATGAAATAAAGGATTCTTTTAAAGCAGCTTTGACACGTATACAGCCTTAAGAAACAGGGAAAATTGTCGACGTCCTACCAACTGCGTCTCCTAAGCGTTTGAAGCGCATGATACAAAGTATTCCAACACCAAAATCATCAACTTCCTTTACCAGTGAAGATGCATTAGCTCTTTTTCTAAATTTGGGGTTAACGAGAAATAAATATGGTATTTTAAGAAAAGCTCTCATTGAAAAAGGATATGATATTTTTCCTAGCAGTAAAGCAATAAAAGAAACAAAAGAAAATATTTTAAAACCAATAACATCCCCAGTGCATGCCTCTATTGAAGGCGCAAAAGTTGAACTATCACAGTTAATTGACAATACTGTTTCTAGAATTATGTCCACATTTAGCAGCAAAGATATTGAAAGATGCAAGCAATCTGATGTCGTGTTAATGTTCAAATGGGGCTGTGATGGCACATCTGGGTTTTCCGAATACAAACAACCATCTGGAAGCAGCAAAGAAAAAAGTTTTTCATCAATTTTTATGGCTTCTTTTGTGCCGTTAAGAATGCGGTTGTATAATAAATTACCTTCAACCTCGTCTGCAAATGATATATGGACGAATTTAACCCCTGGATCTAAATTTTTATGTCGTCCAATACGATTTGAATATGTAAAAGAAGACATGATTTCAACACAAAGTTTAGTAGATTCAATAGAAAGGGAAATTTCGAGCTTGTCTCCACTTTACGTGGAAATATCTGGACAAGTTATTAAAGTTTCATTTCAACCACAACTTACAATGATTGATGGAAAAGTTGCAAATGCAATTACAGACACAACATCTACTTGGAAATGTAATATATGTGGAAAATTAAGTTCACAGTTTCATGAAGATAGTGATACAATTTCTATGAACGAAAACGCTCTGAGGTTTGGGATATCGCCACTTCATGCCAGAATAAGATTTATGGAATATTGTTTACACCTCGCATACGATCTCAAATACCGCCTTATTCCAGGAAACCTAAGCCTTTCCGTAAACAAAAACACTGATCTACACAACATGAGAAAAGAAGAGAAGAAAAGAATTCAAGATGAATTTAAATTAAGACTTGGATTAATCATTGATACGCCCCTTCAGGGGTTTGGAAGTTCCAATGACGGAAATACAGCAAGGCGTTTTTTCGAAGATCCAGAAACTACCTCCTCAATTACGGGTCTCGATAAAAACCTACTAAAACGTTTTAAAGTTATATTAGCAGTCATTAACAGTAAAAAACCTATTAATGTGGCTAAATTTAAACTCTTTGCCAATGAAACAAAAGACATTATACTCACCATGTACTCTTGGAGGCCAATGACACCAACAGTACATAAAGTATTAGCTCATGCCAAAGAAATAATAGAAAACAGTATGTTGCCTTTAGGCGAACTGACTGAAGAAGCCCAGGAGGCCAGAAATAGAGACGTCAAACATTTTAGGCTTTTTAACACACGTAAGTGCTCCAGAATAGCTCAAAATTCCGATTTGATGGAATTTTTATTAATATCATCGGATCCAGTACTTTACTCCATAAGAACAAAATGGTTACCAAAAATAAGCATAGACATTGAAAAGGAAGATTCTGAATCTATGCATATAAACGACCTTTTAACTTTTGATACTTCAGACTACTTTGTAGAAAATGTGTAGTCCTTAGGAATATATTCATATTTTTAGCACAATTACTACTGTACCAGTTAAATTTAATAAAACCTTATCTTTAGAACAAAAAAAAAACATTATTTTGTCTTTCAAATAAATGAATATATGGTAGTTATTTACCTGTTTTATATGGAAAATTAGAACAATATATTATGCAAATGTTACATCATAAAACGCATTTTCTACCTGCATTTATATCTTATTAGGTTTTTGAAATAGTATTAAAAAAATAAAAAAACCCGTAACCCTTTTAGAGAAATATAATGCAACACGCTCTGTATACCTGAATATATAAATTTGTTAAATACTGCAATTTGACCTGAAATGCCTGATTTAAGCGCAATAGTTTGAATTCATTTATTACACTAGATAAACGATTTATGCATCGTTGAATTGATAACTAAGTCTAATTTAATAATATGTAAAAAAATTTCTGAAATTATTTAAATTTTTTAACATTACCGAAAGCAAAAGCCAATAAATGTACAATTAATTATAGTTAGATATACTACATTGAACTTTGATGTTTTATGTAAAAATAACCATAAGCAATATCGAAAAGATTTTTGGAATGTAGGACAATTATTTACGTTTTATTAAAAATAAAATAAAATCTTGCTGAAATTGATAATATAAGTACGCTTTTTTTATAAATCAAAAAAAGGCTTTTGAAAAAATGACTTTTTCCACAAAATTTGCTCTCCAGGCTACGTTTTTGAGCGGGCGGCGGCAAATGAAGTGGCAAACTCATTAGAATAAATCTCTTTACAGTATAAAAATTTCAAATCGTCTCTAAGTGGCGTGACTTTTTTTTATCACGGTCATAAACATAGAATTCCGTTCAAAAATTCATCATTTTCGACCAATGCTGGACGTAGGGTGCATATCCAAAAATGCTTTAAACTATACCATTAAGCATTTTTGAAGTCTACTCTATCAAACTATGTAAAAAACTAATCCAAAAAATATCAGCAAAATATATATAAAGGTGTGTGAAGTTACCCCTTATCTGACCAAAAAACCCCATTTTTCAGAACACACTTTTAATTTTTGAGTTTAAAATAGTATCACTGCGAAACGGCTTAAGATAATTCAAAAAAGTTTTCTTTAGGAGTTTAAGAAAGGTCATTAGAATGACTTGAAAAAATTTTGAGCATTTTCTTTGAAAAATGAATAATCTATTGGCAAAACTATTAAAAAAGTCAAGGCGAAAAATGAAGATTTTGAAATTCAAAGTGAAATATTTTTTTAACTGTAAGAGTTACTATGGTACATGAAGCATGTTTTTGCTTTGTCTCGTAACCTAGATTTAAAAAAGTCCAAAAAACACTAAAATCGATGCATGGTTATAGAAGTTATACCCCTTTAAAGCTCTTTCATACTCGAGATGGTCAACTTTGACACCCTGTAGCACACCCTGTGTTAAAACAGGGTGACCACAGAAACATTTTCCTTAAAGGTTAGCTCCCGCTTTTCAATTTTTGGGAACACCATTTCCCGATTGGACCAGTAGTTTAAAACATCTATATTTATTACCATGTTTTTTGTGTTTGGAACCACTGTGCGGCATCTGGTCTAGGGCTGTTTTGAATAGACGGATGAGGCTGTTATGTTCGTGTAACATAGCTTGAAGATTAACATAGGTTTTTTGTAAATATCTTCGGAACTACATAACCGATTTAAGAGTTTCATATCTCGATTTGAAAAACATGACAACGGCTTTTAAAAAAAAAATAAAATAAAAAAAATAAATATATGTAAAGGGTCCGCCATCTAACGTTTTTTTTTCAACTAGTGCTTATTTCGTGAATGGTAGCACTTAACTCATGTCTGATTTGACAGATAATTAGTTTTATCCTTCCGCTGAACGAATATGGTCCGTATGTTCGTTATCTTGTGGAAAAAAGTGAAAGAAACTGGCATCCTCATCGATTAACCAAAGCGTGAAAAGCCAAAAACAGTCCGTACAACCGAGAATATTGCTGCTGTGGCAGAAAGTGTGCGTGAAGCGCCATCAACATCAATTCACCGTCGTTCTCAACAATTGAACATTTCGGAGACATCATTGAGACGAATTTTGCATAAAGGCCTTGGTATGACGGCATACAAAGTCCAATTGGTTCAGGAGTTCAAAAAAAAAAAAGTTATTTGGCGGACCCTTTATATGTCATTGGTGGTACAATATGAAAATTGGATTTTGCCACGCCCCTCCGCCCACAGACCGAAAATCAAAAATCAGACTTCACAGTGTCACCCGCCTGAATGTTCTGAAGATTCCATGAAAATTTCATCAAAATCGGCCCAGCCGTTTTGGAGTCCATACGTTACATACATACACACTTCCTGTTTTATATATATCTTCCATATATATAAAATAGAATGTGAGTTTGTTTATTTGTATGTATGTACCTTATAGGAGACCAGACCACTGGACCGATCTTCCTGAAATTTTCACAGTATGTAACTGGAACTCCGAAATGGTCAATAGGATACTTTTTTTTTGGCCACGCCCACTTTTACGCCCACTATTTCATTATTTGAAATTGTATACACATGATGCTTTAGCCTTGGGATAGAAAGCTAAAATTTTCACCATGTGTTCTTTGGAACATGACAAAATTTCCTGTACTTTTACTTTTTAAAATTTTGCACAGGAACGTGGTAAAAGGGGGAATAAAAGTGGGAAAAAGTCTCCCCATTAGCGGCCTCACCGAACCCTTCACGATAGATAGCTGAAATTTTCACCATATGTTCATTCGGATATAACCCAACTTTCTGCAGTTTTACTTTTGGAATTTTGCTCAGGAACGTGGTAATAAAGGGGATAATAGGGGAAAAAGTCTCCCCTCAGTGGCCTGACCATACCACTGGACCGATCTTCCTGAAATTTTCACAGTATGTAACTGGAACTCCGGAATGCTCAATAGGATACTTTTTTTTTTGCCACGCCCACTTCTACGCCCACTATTTCATTATTTGAAATTGTATACACATGGTGCTTTAGCCTTGGATAGAAAGCTGATATTTTCACCATGTATTCTTTGGAACATGACAAAATTTCCTGCATATATTTTTAAAAATTTTGCCCAGGAACGTGGTAAAAGGGGGGATAAAAGTGGGAAAAAGTCTCCCCATTAGCGGCCTCACCGAACCCTTTAGGATAGATTCCTGAAATTTTCACCATATGTTCATTCGGATATAACCAAAATTTCTGCTCAGGAACGTGGTAATAGGGGAAAAAGTCGCCCCCTCAGTGGCCTCATCAAACCCTTTGGGATAGAAAGCTGAAATTTTAACCACGTGTTCTTTCTGATATGTCCCAACTTTGGAAAATTTACTTTTAACAATTTTGATACGTAACGTGGTAAAAAGGGGGATAATAAGGGAAAAAGTCTCCCCTTTAGCGGCCCGACCAAACCCTTTGCGATAGAAGGCTGAAATTTTTACCATGTATTCTTTCGGATATGTCCTAACATTCTAAAATTTCACTTTTCCCAATTTTGTTCAGTGACGTGGTAAAAAGGGGGATAATAAGGGAAAAGTGTTCTTTCGGATATGTCCTAACTTTCTAAAATTTCACTTTTTAGGATTTTGCTCAGTAACATAGTAAAAAGGGGGATAATAAGGGAAAAAGTCTCCCCCCTTACCGGTCTGACCAAACCCTTTGCGATAGAAGGCTGAAATGTCCATAATGCTTTTCTTTCGACTTTGACCCAACTTTCTGGAATTTCACTTTATATAATTTCCATCAGGAATGTGGTAAAAATGAGGATAGTAGAGGCGAAAATTTTCACCATGTGTTCTTTGGGATATGACCCAACTTCCTGCAGTTTTACTTTTTGTAATTTTAGTTTAATTTATTTTCTGAAAAACCAACCGAGCCCTTTGGCCTTTGCCCATCCCCCCAAAGTGCTTATTAAAAACTTTTCGATTTTGATATTACAAATGCACTCCACATTATGTGAACTGGGATTGTTTTATAGAAACTAGCGGGCTGCGCCCGCTACGTTGTTAGCGTGCCCAGACCTTATATATAAAACAGGATGTGTGTATGTATGTAACGTATGGACTCCAAAACGGCTGGGCCGATTTTGATGAAATTTTTAAGGAATCTTCAGAATATTCAGGCGGGTGACACTGTGAAGTCTGATTTTTGATTTTCTGTCTGTCGGTGGAGGGGCGTGGCAAAATCCAATTTTCATATTGTACCACCAATGACATATACATATATTTATTTTATTTTTTTTTTTTTGAAAGCCGTTGTCATGTTTTTCAAAACGAGATATCAACTCTTAAATCGGTTATGTAGTTCCGAAGATATTTACAAAAAAACTATGTTAATCTTCAAGCTATGTTACACGAACATAACAGCCTCATCCGTCTATTCAAAACAGCCCTAGACCAGATGCCGACAGATGAATTTACGGTTGTGATAAGAGCTGACCAGACAGCGGCTGGTGAGCATGAGTGGCGCTTTAATGCACCGGTAATAGGTGACGTCACAGTTGTTATGTCAGTTGTTTTCAGCTATTCATTTTATATACTTCAGCAAATAAATGCGATAGAAGGACAAAGAGGCGTTGGGCTTCCCATGAAATTACAAATTTTAAAATGATTTACTAATGTGAATTTATTTTTTTAATTATTTATTTGCGGAAAAGAAATTTCTTGATTTAAAGAATTAATTACAATTAAAATTTGAAGGCAAAACAACGTTTGCTTTGTCAGCTAGTAGATTATATATAAACACATGGTAAAAATTAACAGCAAAAATCTATTATGTTTTTTTATATAACTATAATTATCAGAAAAGACAAAAAACGCTAAATTCAATATAAAGTACAAGTAAAAAACTTAGAAAGGCTACACTTAAAACAAAAGTTTAAAGTTAATAGAATAAATAATATTTCATCAGTATAAAAAGAACTTTAAGTCAGAAAATCATATATAACAGTTGTGTTCGATCACTTTTTCAGTAAAGTACAGTAAAAATTACTCAGTAATAAAATTAAAGAGAGTAAGGGCAAATTTACAAAAAAGTAAACGAACGGAAAATTTGTAAAAATTGGTAAAATAGAGAAACAGCTGATCTATATATATATAAACTCATGTTCTGTTTGTTTGTTTGTTCTCTATACAAATTTGCAATTCTAAACGGATTTTCCTTAAATTTGGCATGAATAATCCTCGGAACTCAACTTAGATCGTAGTATAGTTTTCATCGATCATTCCCATACAAACTTCTAAGAAAGTTTTAACGGGTTTCTTTGAATTTACTCACATATATTCTACGTTCCCCGAGGAAGGCCTCTGTAAAAGTTTCATTATCATATCCCACTTCAATAACGACTTTTGACTTTTACACAGAAGGTGCCGGGTTCGATCCCCGGTGCCGGCAACATCAAATTAATATGTATGAGTTTTTTCTATCCCTCATACGTATCGCAATGTCCACCTTCGGTGTTCCCATAGCAATTAACCCCACCGAAGTAAAATAATGAATCAGGGCTATGAACCAAAAAGCTTCAATAAGTTCGCCAACTCTCCATCAGGTGGCGAGCAACAACTGTTCTAAGACTTATCATCTCGCGCAATTACAGTGTTGCCATGTCTGAAGCCCTTCATCTTTCCCCACCTTTCATCTCTATACTATCCCTTTCCAAAGAAAGCAACACACTAAATATAGGAAGTATTTCCTGAGTGTTGCCTCTCTTAAGAAAAAAAAAAAAAAAAACAAAATTAACTATTTTTAAAACAGCTTATTTTTTAATTTGAAGGAATTAAATCCAATCAAAACATTTAAGGAAACCCCATTTCGTTTTTAATAATTTTTTTACCCCGTATAATATACCTACTCATTTTTTCGCAATATCTTTATGATTTCATTTTTTTAAAGTTTTATGTTTCCTTACCGTTTTTGGCAATAACAAGTCCATTAAAAAAAAAACATAAAAAAAATTCTTTAAGGATAAACTTTTTCGAAAACATGTACTAAAATCAATATGAGACATCTTTATTGCATCATTTTGTATTCAACATCGTTAAAGATAAATTAATTTTTAATTTTGTAACCTTATTTCATAAATCTTTAATTTCAAGATTAACTTTAAAATTCTAACTGATTCTGCAAAACACAACAGAATTAAGTCGCCTATTTCCTAGCTTAAAATTTTGTCTGCATTCAAAAATCACAGTTGACCCGGGAAACACCGGGCACTTCAGCTAGTTTTAAATATTAAAAAAAAATTAAATGGTCATTATGGAAAAGATAAAAGTTAATTGAAATTGTCGACCAAAAAGAATTTAAAATGTTTTTTAACTACTTCCATAGTTAATTCTTTAATATTTTGCACTTTAAATCCATAAACAATTATAATTTAATTTAATATTTTTTGTGCGCCCCGGTAGGCTAGTTTGTAGCGTGCTGGCTTATCAGTGCGGGGGGTCGTGGGTTGGATTCCCACCAGAGGCACTGGTCTGTTTTCGCTACAACGCGCCCAAGGCCATAGTAGCTAGTGCTCGGTTAGGGTAATAGTATATAATTTGTAATTATATGATTATTAATTAATAAAATAAAAAAAAAAAATTTAATATTTCTTTTTGTTTACTAACAATACAAGCATATTTTTTCAATCATATGTTTTTTTCTTCTTACAAATTTTTTAATGGCAAAAATGTATCCTGTAAAAACTTGTCCTTTGGCATCAAACTGTCACTATACTCTCTCTTTTTACCAGTTTTTACTGAGTATTTGTGTCATTGTTTGCACAAAAACCCCGGGTTTTTTATTACATAAAAATGTTACTTGGGAGGGGAGTCACCAGCCCAATCATTGTCCCTTCGAACCGGATTATATATTGGTCCTTCGGAAAAGTCCTAGAATAGGCTAGGACAGGAAGTATTAGTGACGAAGTGTTCCATTAATTATCTACAAAATTGACATTTGTCTTCCCTAGCAGCAACTTCAACATTCACAACAAAAACACAAAAGGTTTCTCTAACCGCAAAAGTTACTTCTTCTTGCTTACGGGTATTTAAGTCAAAAACAAAGCGTACAACATCGAGCATCCCACAGTGGGATAAATCACAAAATTTGTGGATATAATTCGGCCATTTGTTAACTTGTGGTCCGATTGCAATGAAATTTAACACATGCATAAAAGACATAAAATTGAGTTTAAGTTTTGATTTTGAGCCTTCCAGACCCTTTGGGGGCGGTAAAATGGCTGCCCAAAGTTGGGTACTTATTTCAGAAAAAATTTTGAGTGTTTGCCATTTTTTTTGTTTCTCATCCGATTTTCAAAAACTTAACATATTAGTACTTTTCTTGTAAAGATGAACAAAAAACATGCTTACATGTGTGGGTTACCTCCAACAGTTTCCGAGATATTCCGATTTGAAAATGTGAAATTCCAAATTTTGTCCGACTCAGGTTCAAAGTTTTTTGAATATCGGGAGAAAATTGGGACCAATTTTCGTTTTAAAATAACGGTTATTTAGCCAATAAAATTCTTGATTGAATAAAAAAAAATTAGTTCAATATCTTGTTTCAGTCAAAAATTACATTAGTTTAAAGTAGAAATTAAAAAAAAGGAAATTTTGGTGATATTTTCCCCAAAAAGCACCAAACTTCTTATCGCTCCAGACAAATATTTTTCTTCTGAACAATTAAAGTACGTATACTTTTCTGGAAGGTCTTTTTATACAAATGCGAGTTGTGGTAAAAAAAATTTCGATTTGTAAATACTTTTCCCCCCATCCGCTTCCAAAGTTTCCATATTTTTGAGGTAAATATCAACTTTAACTCACAGTTAAAATTTGTGCACGCCTCCAATTGGTTAGTGGAAATCGGTTTTAGATACTCCAACATATACCTAATGTAGTGTGTAAGTCATTTCCAATCCCCACTTTAAATGACGACATGGCAGCAAAAACCGAAAAAAATCCCATTTTTGGAATTTTATTTTTTAGTTTTAGGAATTGTGGGATTGTTTTCAGAAAATCATAAATTCTGACATTTGTTTCGATTTGTTGACCTTAAAGTCTAGTTAAATTAAAAAAATCATTGGAGTATGTCTAATAATAAATATTTTATTGAATAGTGAAAATTTTCATTTAAGCAAAAACTGAAATTTTTACCTTCATATTTGGATTACCCAAGTTTTTGTTTTACCAAGATGGCTAAATTCAACCTTTTAAAAAAAAAAATCGCAATCTACAGGTAATTTTCTTTTCAACGATACTAAACACTGGTATGTTATGTTCATAACTCCTAAACAGAAAATCTTCAAAAGTTAGCCCCTATTCATATATTTCTTCTAATGTGTCCTCGTATTCACATCTTACATAATTGGGTCAGGTAAAATGATATTAAAGGTTTTGTGGGCCCACCCAAAGATACGTGTTTTATGATTGCTATTTTAAATATACCCTCTCATTTTAAATATACCCTTAGTATTTGAAGACCCAGTTACCTCCCAGCAAATAAGAGCTGAGGAAGAAGTAGTAAAAACACCACATCTACTGAGTGGTGCAAATTCAGGTGAATCATTACTGATTTTAAAATTGTCGTGTCATTGGGCGGATGGAGTGAATATATAACTTATTTAATAGCATTTTAAACAGTGCATGGATGCTATTTTTCAATAGTTCATGGAAGGTCTTTTTCAAATATTTATTAACATTTTTATTTAATAAAAATCTGCAGCATACTTTAGGGATGTTTCTTTAAATATTAAAAAAAAAAACAAAAATTTTTTGGTGCCAGCGAGTATTGAACACACGAATCTGAGTTACGATCTGCTGTATTAAAGTAGACCGCGCTACCATTTGCACCAAAGTTACTTATGCAATACAACAAACTTAAA
>JAEKOY010000812.1:0-18425 GCA_021234595.1 Delia radicum | reverse complement strand
GGTGGGTTCAAAAGTGATAAAAAAAAATACATTCAAAAGTTAAAAACACTAAAAAAACGCCAAAACATATATTTAAATCTAATTAGAAAAAGTAGAGCACAATACCATTAAAATCAGAAATTAAAATCGGTCTACTAATTTTTAAAATATATCAATTTAAATATCGATATGTAGGAAAAATGTTTTTTTTTTTTTTTAAATTTTTAAACACGATTAAATCTTTTAAAAAATCTTGAATTTTTTCCAAAAATATGTGTCATATATTTTCGAAATAAGAAAACGTCTGCCAAATTTCCATGCAAACAAAAATCGTGATGTCAAAATCGTTCGATTTGATCTGAAATGACTCATATAAACAGTTAATGCAGCTTTAAAAACAATTTCATTTGGTACCATATTTCTCTAAAATTTCTTTACATATCAACCGGGAGACTGTGCTTGTTCAATAAAATTTAGCAAAACGAATATTTATACATTTTCAGATAAATGAAAAAATAATGCAGATCCAATGGTTAAAACCAATGCATTGTAGTGCCTACCTGAGCAATCCCCAAGAAATCTTATATGGTACTTCCTGTTAAAACTATAGCATTACAGAGCTGATTTCATTGAATTTTTTTCAAAGTTTTTCTATTTCAAAATTGTCGATAATATGATCATAAACCGAACAAACTTATATTCACAATTCATTAATATCATATTTATAATTCACTCTGTATATCATTATACTTCAACAAGCATCTTTGAAGAAACCTAATGATACATATTCAACTAACTGAATTGAAATATCTAATGTAGTATCATCTGTCCCATTAATTAAAATTATAATTACTAAAAGTTTCAATGGCTATGACATGAAAGCTAGTGTGCGTGTGTGGTGTCCATCTATGACACTATTAAATATTAACCTAAAATACAAATCCACTTTACCTTAAGTCATTCAACTCAACCAAACCAATACAGTCATAAAAAACTATTTACTACAAACCGAAAAGAAAATTTCTTACTAAAACAACCCTAACTTTTAAAAATCTATTAAATATTATTAGTTTTACCATTTTGTATAATTTTCATTTTTTCGTTCCACATAAAACAACAATAAATTTGACTCATATAAGCTCTATTAATTTCAAAACTTAACTGGTCAGCTGCTTTAAAGTCATAAAAATACGATATTTTTTCTATTATGAATCATAAAAATAACTAAATATACTGCCTTCATCACCTTTTTTATTTGGAAATAAACAAACTCTGGTGAAAAATAAGCACGTATCCAAACTAGGATAACAAGCAGACATAAACGGAAACCCTCAAAAATAACACAAACTCACACACAGCCATATAAACAAAACACACACTATGAACCATATAAAAAATGGCAAAATGTAGTCAAATCAACTAGAAATGTACGTGTTGTTTGATAATACATAGCACACCACACATCCATTCAAAACGTACACATAAAAATATAAAATATTTATTGATAACATTAAGGGAGTGTGTGTGTGTGCTGTAGTCTGGTTAAACACCAACAATCATTAGAATGACAGCTGTAAATTTAAGGTGTTCTTCTTTATGGGTGTTTTTCCATTATTGCTTTAGTATTGCAGTAGTATTTGGTGTTAGTAATGTTACAAAAAAGAAAAATTTATTTAAAATTAAATAAAAAAAAGAAGAACAATGAAAAGAATTAAATAACAAACTAACACCCCGTGTTTCTGATTTTGTTCACATTGTGATTGGATTTTTTTACCTATTTTAATACAGAATAGATCCACTTATAATAAATTATATTCCAAGTACTTCAGAACCAATCATTTTATATGGATTATTTTAAAAAAAAATAAAATATTAAGAGATTTTGAATATTTTTCTCCTGAAAAATTCTTAATTTCAAACATACATTTTTAGAAAAAATTTTTAAATATTCAGACATTTGCCTATAGAAAAATATTAACACTTTAAGAAATTTTTCATATTAGAAAATTTTGTGATTCTGAGACTTTTTTAAATAGATAAAATTCAGAATATAAGACAATTTTTGCATACGCAAATTATTGATTTTAATACGTTTTTGATATTTAACAGATCTTAATTTCTAATGCATTTACAATAAAAATAATTGCTAATTCTATTTAAATTTTATTCTATACGTTTTAAAACAATTTTGATATAAAAAATTCTTAAATTCGGAGATACAGGAAAAGAACTAAAGAGTTTTTCTGTTCACGTTAGAAAAGGTGTTTATTATAAGCACGTGGTGAAATTATTCTTCGGGGATCCCCAAATAACTAAAATATTGAAGAAAAATAAACATTTCTGATAAAAAAAAAAATGTGTTCACGTTTTAGAGCTATTGAACTTTGTTCACGTTTTGGAAAAGTCAATGTAAAAATAAAAAAGGATCAGTGTTTCTTGGACGTTCATGTTACTGGATGTTAACGTTTACTCTTTTAATATAAGAATGGCTTATGGTTCTAATAAACCGGTTCCTGTAGTGGCTTCCGATTTTGTTGATAACACAGCGCAGCAAAATTTACCCCTAAACTCGTAGACAAGAGTACCGACCAATAGTCCTGAATATTTCGGCCACCCTGATTTAATAGCTTACCCAGTTCTTTCCCTTTGCGCCAGATTTTTCACAAATTTGCATTAAATTTTGCATGTTTTACACATACAATTTTTAAAATCAAAAATTTTATCTTAGTTTTTAGGGTAAATTCATGAGTATTTTTGTTCAAGGTTGAAACTATTTTAAATGTTATCACTAGGGCAACCAAAAAAACATGTCTAAAAATAATATGTTAAGCTGATAATAAAGCTCGAAAGCAATAAAATATCAAAATAAGCTTTTAATTTAAAAAACTAAACCGTTAAAATTTATATACTTTTATTGAAATCTTTACTACAATAAAATTTGTTTTTTGGAACTTCGTTGGACAAACAAAGGTGCAATAGAGAAATTGTTTTGTTAGCTTTAAAATTCAATTGGTTTATCAAAATATTTTTTCATAAGGCTTCATTTACGCACTATTCACTCTTATCACTTAAAATAATATGTAGGTAAACCCCACTGAACATGTAGTTAAAAACAAATGAAATTTCACTTAAAGGAATGACGACTAACATGTCAGTGAATTTAACTAACATTGTCATATGTTTTATAATGTTCAAAAAATTACTAAAAATTTAAGTAAAATTAAACCACATGGTAGTAAAAAATAAACAAACATTTATATTTTTTATTTTTTTTTTTAAATAACAAAAAACTACTGTAAATCATAAAACAGTCATTTGATGTGGTTTGTTTTTTAAATGAACTACAAGGTTAGTAATATATGTAATTTGTTCCACAAATGACTGACATTTATATTATAAATAAAAAAAAAACTGTATTACAACCCCAACAATTACACATTTTTAAAGCAGAAATTCACTGAGTGTACTATTTCCCAGTATTTTGTCATTTTCAAAGGCGAATTTACAATATTTTAACAATTCGTGTCACCAATAATGGAAAAGTAGTAGATATGAATGGATAGCATGTGAATTGCCCTCTAATCCAGAAATATTTAATATTAAATTTGAAACTTTCAATAACAAAATAAATTCTTCAAAATATCAAAAACAGCCCTATTTTAAAAGAAAATTCTCAAATACGCTTATTTTTTAAAAGAAAAAGTCAAAAAGTAGCCGATATTTAAAAGAATAAGCTAAAATAAGCAAATATTAAAAAAATAAGCTAAAAAAAATTCTAACAAATATGGGTGTATCGGCACACATTCTGCAACATTACCATGACTTTCAAAGTAATGTCGCAATATTTCCCAGCGTTGTTCAAGAGTATACACCACCATATTCGTTCAGCGGAAGGATAAAACTAATTATCTTTCAAATCAGACATGAGCTAAGTGTTACCATTTACGAAATAAGCACTAGTTGAAAAAAAAAAAACGTTAGATGGCGGACCCTTCATTAAAATTCCAATTCCATTGAAGATATTGTAAAACATTTAGAAAAGAAGAACATTTTAAAAAAAAATTTCATGATTTTGCGATAAAATTTCGAAAACTTAAGCAAAATATATGAAAAAATTTGTTGAATGATGTAAATATAAAAATCGCGATATTTTAAGAACTGCAAATGAGAAACAGTTTTTCTTTGCCAGATTTGGATTCAGCGTACATAGCACTTACATTTTAGTAAATTTAACTAACATGGTCATTTGATTTTCACTGTGCAAAAAAAATTAACCATTATATTAACCATTAACATCATACCACGTTCAGATATGAACAGAACTGGTACTAGATCTAATCAGATCTGGGCATTAAGTGTATCAAATGACATATCTTATCACATATGACCAGATCTGTCACCAGATGTAAATGCATTTAATCATATATAATTAGATTCAATCATATCTAGCTAGATGTGATCAGATCTAACCTATTTTAATCTGAATACTGTACTAAAATTTGTATGTTTGATTTTTGTTTTTATACTGCTAATTCAAATGTTTGTCATTACTAAACTAATAAAGCTAGATGACTGAAATTTGAGTTTGTATTACAGTGTAGTCATGGCTTTTACACGACCTAGTTATTTCGAAGAATTTATTTAAAATTTTTTAAATTTTTGGTCTTGAAATATTACGACTAGAGTTGTCATTTATTTGGGTCAAGTCACACCGAATGGAACGCCTCGAATGGAACGCAGCTAAATTGCAGTTTTCTTTCCTATAAGCTTTTCTGTTATTAAAACTTAAATGAAAAATCACTAATGATGTCTGGCCATTAAAAAGGCAAAAACTAGTCTAGTCTGATTTAATAATTAATAGTGTTTATAATTTTTAGTTTATTCCAGGGACCGTAATCATTATGAGTTTTATAATAAAAATTACACAATAATGATTATGTTATGAGTTTTTAAGGATTTTCTTCAATGCTGATTATTATTTTTGAGTAATAATAAAAAAAATCCGCAATAATCATTATTTTTGAGCAAAAAAAATAAAACTCAAAAATAATTATTATTTATGATTTTTATTTTTTTCGCTCAAATAAAACTCACTTTCATCTAGGTGTAAATATATATACATATTAGGGTGGGGCGATTAGTATGGAAGGAAAAAAATCTTAATGGGCGCTTCGCGTTTCTGATTCTTGGGATTGTACTGAGCAAAAAAGTCCACTAGACCATACGTCTACGGTGATAATCGAGCTTCCAGATTTTGACTTTAAGTCAAAAAAGCCCTATTTTGAAATTAATAATTAAACCCTTAAACACCACCCACAAATATGATTTATGCATTAATCTGCTAGAGAATCTTTCAAAGAAGAGATTGATACCATAATCTTGTATAAGCTCCTCCTCCTTCCTGAGATATGTCCATCCCACACATTGTTACTTTCACAAAATACGGCAAAAAAAAGCCCTATTTTGAAATTAAAAATTAACCCCTTAAACCTCACCCACAAATATGCTTGATGCATTAATCTGCTAGAGAATCTTCCAAAGAAGAGATTGATAACAAAATCTTCGATAAGCTCCTCCTACTTCCTGAGATATGACCATCCCACACATTGAAAGTGAGTTTTATTTTGAGCGAAAACAAATAAAATCATAAATAATGATTATTTTTGAGTTTTATTTTTTTTTGCTCAAAAATAATGATTATGGCTGATTTTTTTATTATTACTCAAAAATAATCATTACCATTGAAGAAAACTTTAAAAATCAAAAATTTAAAAATCATGACGGATATGCAAAGATTGTCAAAAAATAATAATAATGGTGCAATAAATTTTTTTTATGTCTCTTCTAAGTTATTGATTTTTTGATTCAAAAAAACGAGCAATAATCATTATTTACGGTCCCTGGTTTATTCTTCATCTAAACCTCAACATTTCTAAACTAAATTTGTCAATTAATCAATTACGGCTGTCTATTTGACGCTAAACTAACACTGTACTAAAACTACTAGATATTTTTCGGTTATTTTGAAACAGGTTTTAAAAAGTTTGAAATAAATATATTTAGCGATTTATTGCAAAATTGGTAATTATTTTTTTTTATTTATCAATTTTCTAGCTATTTTTTAGTTTGATATAGCTTTATTTCCTAAAATTGTGTAAAATGTATTTTATAAAATTATTCGTTTAATCGTCAAAATTTATTCGAATTATTCGTTATGCAAAAATCATGCTTTTTAAATTGTTCGTTTGAAATTTGTTTTTGTTCGTTCGATTACTCAAAAATTTTTTAATCGAGTGATAGCCCTAACTACGACCAATAATTTTGTGGAATATCAGAGATTGTGATCTATCATCTGAGACCCATATTGCTACACTCACAATATTTTATAGTTAGAAACAAACGAATTTGTACATTAAAACTATTGAAAAAGTTGTTAAAAACAGGACTACTGATTTTTCGTTTAAAACAATAGTAATTTCCAATTATTTTTAATTGTTAAAAAATTAACTTAAAATATCGATAAAAAGAAAGTACTTTCGTTTATTTTAACAATTAAAAAATAATTGCTTAATCCGTTAAAATAAACGACGTTCGTTTTTTTTGACTATCAAAAAATTACCGAAAATCCATAAAAATAAAAGATTTTCCATTATTTTGACCATTAAAAATTTAACTCCCAAAACTTAAAAATAAACGATTTTCCTTTATTTTAACTATCAAAAATTTACCCCCAAAAACGTAAAAATAAACGATTGTCGTTTATTTTAGCTATCACCAAATTTAATTTAAAAGAAATAAAAACACGAGTTCTGTATTTGTTTTGTTTTGGTTATATTATTTATTTAAAACAAAATTTTTTTTATAATGTATTATTTACATAATAATATACATATGTTAGGATTTATTTTTAAAATTAAATAATAACATTAATTGAATATTAAAAAATTTTAAGTTATATTTAATAATAAGACAAACGGATATATACAATAAAAAATAAGACGTTATATATAAAAAGAATAAGTTAATAAATTAGATAATACTACTAAACCAAGCTTACGGACCTTACCGATTGATCCTAAATATTTCGGCCCCGCTAATAACCAGTTTTTACACTTATGGACAAGATTTTTCCCAAAATTAAAGTTCAACATGTTTTAACGAAGTTTTTACTACATCAAATTTTAAAAATATGGTATTTTCTCTTAATTTTTTTCTGTTAAATACTGACAACATTTGGGTATCAAATTTGTTTGATAAATACGCAGCATTAAACAAGTAAATTCGCGGGTTTTTTAGATTTTACTATATTTTACTATTTTTGAACAATTTATCATCCCACTTCGAAAAGTACCAAATCATTATTGTGCATAAGCAAAAAGACAAATCTGAACAGTTATTTCGTGAAAAAATAAAAAAAGGTACTAAAAAACGAAAAAAAAATACACTTCATGCACAAAGAGCGAATGGCGCCTAACATTTATATGGCAGCATAATGAAAAAGGATGACCTTTGAGTTCATCTATTACTATATAAAATATACTATATTACTATAATAAAATTCAGCCAGAAAAGTTAATATTTGCGAGGGTTAGTTTAACAAAAGCTTTTGTGAATGAATTTTTATACTCGTAATTTAAGCGAATTTTAAGCTATTTATGTATTATGCTAAGTCCATAGGTCATCCTTTTTCGTTATGCTGCCATATAAATGTTAGGCGCGCTTTTCCCATAAAGAGCACTTTCTTTTTTTTATCTTTTTATACGAAATAATTATTCAGATTTGTCTTCTTGCTTATGCATAATAATGATTTCATTCATTGCGAAATAGGATGGTTAATTGTTCAAAAATAGTAAAATATGAAAAACCCACAGATTTACTTGTTAATGTTGTTTATTTATTAAACAAATTTAATACCCAAATCTTGCTGAAGGTCTTATCAGTATTTACCAGAAAAAAATAAAATTTTAAAGTTACGCCAATTAAATTAGCGAGAAGGAAATATTTAGGATCAATGGTCGGTAGTCTTGTTTTCGATTTTATTGGTCACTTTTGTAGCGCTGTATAATAAATTAAAACAAACGAAGAAACTAACTTATAGGAAAACTATGTACACAGAAAATAAGTTTTTTTTAAATTGGCACAAAAAATGGGATTTGTAAATAAAAACACGCATTTGTTGATTTGTTTTTAATTTAGAATTGTTGTTTTTGATGAATTTTTATATGAAAAAACCACAATGTACAAAAACTTAAACAAATTTTTGGAAATAAATTTGAATTAAAATTGTATTTACAAATTCCATTGTTGGTGCCTAATGTTTTTTATGTGTAATACCATTAAAACTGAATATAACGGGCATTATAAGAAAGTGTATTTACAATAGCTTATCATATCCTTTAAAAAACGATGATATGCATCGTAAACTACTGCCTATACAATCAGATTTTAGGTCTATTCCGAATAAAACTTTTTGGACAAATAACCAAAAGTTGAGGCTATTAATGCTGTAGTTAAAATTAAAAACTTGGTATGCTTTAAAGCATAACGCTAATGCTGCGGCCACTGAATCCATTTTGAAGACTATTTGGTCAATTACAACAAATATGCCTTCAACATTAAAAACATTTTTTTTATTAGAAGAAATGGTGGATGTCCGCTGTACAAATCAAGTCCAATATCGGTATCAATAAACTTTATTGTAGATATTTGAGAGTCGGCGATAGTTGGCTTTCCAGTGTTTTTGAAATGCCGTTCCGGCTTCAAAACACCATGGAGTACAAATACAAATACTGCATCTTTAGAGTCTGAAAACAAAAGAAAAATTCATTTTAATATATCTATTATTTTTTAATTGTAAACAAAAATTACTTTGATCCAGTTTCGGCCATTTATCTTGAGCTTCGCACCATATTTAATTCAACCTTTTATCTTTCAAATTCGTATTAAGGTATATTGGTAATATGTTATTCAGTTTATTCCAGTTAACAAAAAAGTTTTTGTTTTTTTCAGGATAAAGCACATCGAAATCAATGGATATCTGTGTATAAAGCAGCATAAAACATATGAAGATTCATGTTAGCCAATGTATGGATATTAGGACATTTCAACACTTCGACTTTTTTGGATTTTTGAAACTCTTGAAACGAAATAGATTTTTCATAATATTTTAGAAATTTTTGAAGAGGCCGCTAAAATGGATGGTTGTGCAGAAAAGAGGTCATGAAACAAAAAAAAATAATTTTTCTCTTGCGGTTTGATTTCACTACTAAAGAGTTTCAGACAACAATAAAAAAAATGTTGGAATACAAATTATTAGTTTAAGGTACACTCATATGACCTTACAAGTAAAAATTCAGAATTTTAAAACCTCAATAACTTCAAAAATAGGCATCGTTTTTGCACGAAAGGTCTTTTAAATACCTTTTAATTGATACAGACTTTAGTTATAAACAAATTTACATACCTTTCGTCTCAATTTCATGAACAAAATTTGCAATTTTCACATTAAAAGACATCAGAGTGTCCTTTAAACTAATAATTTGTACTCCAAATATTTTTTCTTAAGTAGTGGTTTATCTAGTTTTTGAAAAAAAAAAAATACATTTCATCGACACCTTACCCCTCTTAAAAAAAATCATAAATAATCATATTCCGTTTCAAGAGTTGTAAAAATCCAAGAAAGTGTAAATGTTGAACGCCATAATGGATATATAGAAAAATTTAGTAACAAAATTTAATATGAATATTAGTAAGATAAGAATAGAAAAAATAAATCTGTTGCATGCACAAATATTTAGTTATATTCGAGCTGAATTTTTGTTCATTGAAAGTAGTAAATTAATCTGGTAAAGTCAAAAAATTTTACTAAATACATACATATTAGTAAAAAATTAAATATTCAAAGTTTTTTTTATATTATTTTTTCAATTACAATAAATATCTGACTTCAGTTAGCAGTTTAAAATTTGTTTAGCAAAATATGTTTTTATTATAAATTCGGCTCGAATTTAAATAAAATTTTGTAAAGTTAACTGGTTTATTTTTACAGATCTTATTTTATTCGTATTTAGCAAAAAAATCTGCAGTTTTTTCTGCAACGTCATTTTTAACTAATTTTTAGTAGTTTTTTATGCTATTTTTACTGGTTTATTTCTATGAGTGTACTTGAACAAGAAGTCATTAATCATAATCATGTAAATACACCCCAACCACAAGACTTTAATGACAAATAGCAGCCACATACATTATTGAATTTAGCCCACTTCCCGAATAATCCCTATTACATTAACGGGTTCTAATTAAATAGATTTTACCACAATTTGCGAATTCAAATATTTTATATATAAAAATATTAGAAAACAAATTGTAACTGCTATAGGGTTTATACTATAGGGTTTATAGTAATATTTAATATAATATTTTTTTAAATTTTTAACCAATTTTGAACCCTTTGGCGAATGGTGGAATAATGTTCCATTTTCACCTTTTGCCATTTTACGAAAACACGCAAGACGATTTTAACAAAACTTGTTGTGATCGACACTAGACAGATGTCTATATAGCCTTACAATGTGAACCCAAAGTCAAAACTTTGTTTTTTTTTTGTTGTTTTTTATGTTTTTTTTTACGTTTTTGTTTTTTATAATGTTAAAAATTCAGTTTTAAGTTTATACAAAATGATTTCTATTTTTGAATTTTGCAAAACTTAAAGCAAAATACAAAATTAAAACATGGACAAAATCGTAACCCATTATGGATCGCCAGTCCATTAGAGTATATTTCTCCGATAGGAGGAGCAGTATAGCTCCAAAAGCAGCACAAATTTTATTTTTAGTAATTGGCCTAAGGCTCCACGAAGTTTCGTCAAAAAATCTTCAGCCGTTTAAGTTCGGTCGTCAAAGGCTTAAATATTTAAAAAACGCTTGCAGTTGTAAATAAGAGATTGTGGTTTTTGGCATGGTTGTGTTTCATTAAAAAAATCACATCATGGTTTAAAGCTTTAAACTTTAAACAAACTTTTATGTATTTTTATGTATTTCTGTACTAAATTATCCCAAAGATTTTTAATTTTCAGGTAATTTATTACGTAATCAATCAATAATTGGTACGCTCTTAATGTAAAAAGGTCATATTAGATTTCTTATTTATTTAGAAAAAAACAAAATGAAATCTGAAATCCTGGGATATAAAAAATCTTTAAGTGCAATTTTTCATTCAAAGAATTATTGTATCCAAAGTATTTCGCATTAATTTTTTTTTTTAATCTCTGGAGAAATAAAAGATTGAAAAAATGAATATCAATATATTTTTTACCAGCTCGGAACCAAAACTTTGCTTATAAGTAGCCAATTGTCAATAATGTTTGCAAAGTTGTCTGTAAAGTTATATTTAAGGAACGATTTCATTGCGGAAGCAAATTGGTCTGTTAGAAATATAACATATGCATAAATACTATTAAAATAAATATTAAAAGGTTTTTACCATTTCCAAGAAAACAGACATTTTTTTCTGTATATTGATGGGACGTTTCAATCGTTCTTCCTTTGGACGTTAACTTTATCATATTTTGGTATCTATTAAATAGTTTGCGTTTTGCCTTTTTGCTTTTTTGTTTCTCAAAGTAAACTTCTGCCGATTCATTGGGAAATAATAAAAAGTGATCTATAAAAATAATTAAAAATGTTTAAATATATGAGGAAGATTTGCTGATTTCGTTAAAAACTTACAGGATAATATTTGGAGCTATTATCGAGTCAAGAACTATCAGTTATTGTAAAAATGGAAATTAACCTTTATCAAACAATTCAGATGGAGTCTATGCTTAAAAAAAAATTTATTAAATTTATATTTTAATGTTTCGCCGCGAAAGATATAAGTTTAATTATGGTCGGAGTTATACCAAGAATGAAGAAGTTATACCAGGAATGTTTACAATATCAAAGCTTATGAAAACAGAAAAACGTAATGGGATATTTACCTTATTGTACAAAAAACCACAGGAAGCCAACTTCTTACTCCTTAACATTCCAGATTTTACCAGAAGAAAAGCACGATCAGCTTTTTAAATTAACATCTGGAATAAACATATGTGTAAATATTATAAATTACAATAATTTTGTTTTTACTTACCAATTTTGATTGTAAAAATATTTTTTTTTTTGCAATTTTTAGCAAACTCACTAGACAGACTCTTGTTTTGCACAAAATAAAAGAAAATTAAAATCTAAAGAAAAACTATAGTGATGGTAAATAAAATATTTGGTTTAGTACTAAAGTAAAAAGCACTTTTGTAAAAATGTTGGTACTTTTTGATTTAATTTAATTGTTAAGGTACCCTTGCAATATTATTGCACATATTACTGCCAATTTTATTATCATTCAATGGAGCCAACTCAATATTAAATATTTTTCACATATCTTGTGTCTGCAATAAGAATCAAAACCTTTTTGATTTTTTTTCAACCTTCCAATATAATATACACACTGGTAATTTTTTGCACACTAGCAAAAGTTAAACAAGAATATTGCGTGGTGCGTTTAACTTTACAATAAACATTGATGCGCTCAATCTTGTTTACCTAAAAAAACACTCGTATTATACCATATTGCTAAATAATTTTCTTGTATGCAAATAATCAGCTAACACATGTTCTATACTGCGAAAATTGTAATCCTAACTTTTCGTTTTATTTTATATATATTAAAATTTGTTATTTGTACATGAATAAAGAAACTCAGAGTTTTTACTCTATCTCTAGCAGGCTGTCTCTTCATCTCCTAGATGTCATCTACTAGATGTGCTTTAACATATAAATTTGGAACAGTGAGGGAACTCCATCTATGTTCTAAAATGCACATTATGCACCATCAATACTGCTCAAGGATGAGAAAGTGCAAATATGCATCGTGTGCAAATGACCACGCTAAATACCCTCAGTAACAAAAAAAAGTAAAACAAAATTTACTGAAACAAAGCACTTAATCGTCAACTGGGCCACTTTGGTACTTTTTGGACTGAAAATGTAAATAAGTAATTTAGTTACCATCCCCAGTTTATGCATATGAAAAACGTTTGAGAGAACTTTTAAAAAGATTACTGTGATTTTTTTTTTGTTTTTTTTTTTTAAACATGTACATTTTAAACGAAAATATTAACTGCTACAGAAAATCCGTATTAATTCATAGTTTGTTTTTTAAATAACAGGTAAAAAAGTTAAAAAATATGTTTCCTTGTATTTTAATAGTTTATTCAGTTAAAAACAAACTTTACGGATTACTTTTTAAATAAACTACAATCGGTAACGGAAAATATATTGTGAGTGTATCATTAAAAATTTAACTTTTAATTTCCTTTTGAAAGGACATATGAGGTGAAATCAAAAATCTGAGTGCGCAGTATAACTATTAGCAGGCATATCAAGTTTCCATGTGAGTCGAAAAATATTCAAATTTGTTAATATACAATATTTTATATTAAATATGAAAAATACTTTTGAAAAAATTACGTTTATTGTTGAACACCTCCGATTCCCAACTTGAAATTTGTATATGTTGTAAATGACACTTTGAGTTATGGTGTTTTCTTTTCTGGAAAAAAGCATTGCCTTCTTAATGTGCAACATTTTTCAAATTTTGCCCTCGCCCCATTAAAATGAAGCATTTTTACAATCAGAATAGAACACAATTTCATCACATATTACATTTATTTAATCAAATCTGTTTTTTAGTGTTGTTCAGGTTCGGGTTCGAATCCCAGCAAACTTTAAAAAAAATTTAATGTTTTTTTTAATAATTAATTTTTGTTTTTTTAATTATTTAAAAAATTTGGATTTAGCTCCATACATTTTTTTCAATTAAATTTTTTTTATAATTTTATTTGTAAGCGAATTTCAGATTAAAAAAATTATTTAATACTTACAAAAAGAAAAAATTAAAAAAAATATCAAAAACAAATTAAAAAAAATCGTAACATAAATTTAACAAAAAAAAAAATTTATAAAAAAATGTGATACCAATATGGGTTCGAACTCGGGATCTTCTGTGTCAGAAGCCAGCACACTACCACTCTGCTACCAAGGTGAGAGTTTTCTTGCCAAAAACTTTGCAATATATACACATGAGATTGATAAACCAAAAAAACAGGGCAACATCCAACCCTGTAAATTTTTTGAGGGCAGAAAATGTTGCATTTTTTGCCTTTTATAAGGCAACATTTTCAAAAAGAAACACGGCACCCTCTCAGAGTGTTTACCTGATTTTAGAAAAGAACACTAAAATTTAATTTGAGGGCAAAGTGCAAAAAAAATGCGACATTTTTGCCAGAAAAGAAAACGCCATTAATTGCTAAATAAATTTCAAAAATATTAATTTTGGGTATTTTGATATATCGCAAACTAAGGAAATTTTTTAAATTGCGTTATCCTTTTCGCGAAAAGAATTTGTTTTTCTGCAACACTGTTTAAAGAAGGGGATTTTATCTTTAAAATTGCACCAGAATTGAGCAATGCTGACGCGTTTAAAAGTTATGATAATTCAAACATTGTATATTTCTTACACATTTATTAAATACCCCCAACTTGAGCAGCAACTAAACTCGAACCATAACTAATTTTGAAAAAAGAAAAAACCATATTAACTAGCAGAGTGATTACACCAAGCTTTACTAAAATCAGAAGAGCTAAAGGGGAAATGTCGATTTTTGTAATAACTATTTTTAAAATATCTCATGTGGATCCATAAAGGTTCAATGTATGTTTGTACTTTCTCATAACATACATAAATCCCATCCATGCTTCCATATATCTCCATACATATGTATTAATGAAATTTGAGGTAACATCTACATACATGAACATACGTGTGCATGTGTGAGTGTGCATGAACAACGGTTCCACCATATGTGAACCGTTGTTTTAGTGTATGCACAAAAAGACATTTTGTAAAAAGACGGCAGAAAAGGCAGGGATTTTTTCGGAATAAAACAAAATTAAATGCTTTAAACTAAAACATGTGTTAAGAAGAAATAATTTCTCATTATCGCATTTTCTTGACACAATGTAAGTAATTTATGGCTTAAAACAACATCTTTAAATCTTAATTATTATTTGTTTTATTGAGAGAAAAGGCAATAACAATAATTAACATTATATAAATATTTTTGTAGTAATTTAATGGTCACTTTATGTTTAAATACATTTATGTTTACTATGCGCAATAAAATTATAATGGAAAAAAGATGTAAAAAATCATATTGTCCACTTGCAAAGTGACACACTTTAATTTTATGAGTGGTAAGAGGAATTTATATTGTTATAAATAAAAGGAAATATGAATATTATGATCCTTTCAAGCAGACTGGAAATGAAGATAATCGATAAAGATGAAATATGTATTTAATATTTAAAACACTAGAGCAACGCTTCCCAAATTGGGGGTCCTTAAGAGCATTTAAGGGGATCAAAAAGATTTTTTTTTTTATTCAAAAGCTCCTAAAAAAACTAAAAAAATGTTATGGCACAAAAATTAAACCTTTTTTGAATTATAATTTTAATGTTTAAAAAATTACACAATCCTTTCCCCATACTTTTCTGTTTTAGGCAACTTTTTCTAGAAGTCTTGTACACTCAAAAATAAAATTTAGTGAAGTCAGCAAAAAATTTTGCTGAGTCAGTAAAATTTTAGTCATGAGGGTGCTTGCAATAAAATTACTTATATCAGCAAAATCTTTTGCTGAAAATCAGCGAACTGCTTTTTAGCCACCAAATTAATAGATTCAGCAAAAGTTTTGCTATCACTTCGTTGATTAAAAAATCCTTGCAAAAGTTAATAAAATTTTTTGTTGAATATCAGTAGACTGAAAAAAAACTCAAAAAATGTGTAGAAAAATTATTTTTAGTTAATTTAACTACTGAAAAATTATTCACTATACTTTACAAAATACAAAAATGTTTATACTCCCACATTGACGACATTATTTAAATTGATATCTGAAAATATATAGAAATAATTATATATAACATAAACAAAATCATCTCTCAACTACTCACATCAATGGTTTTCTAAATACACATCCCTTTTTTGCAATAACAAAAGAAAACATAAAAAATTATATAAGATGTGTGTCCTTGTCTTTCGCTATAGTCTGTTTACCTGAACGTATATTTGTTTGCAATTTGACCACACTACGTTAATAATGACTTTAACGATTTAGTTTACAAATACAACGATTAATTTACAAATACAAATGTTTAAATATTTTATCTTAAATTTAATTATTAGAAAATTACTTTGACAACACCAAATTAATGTTTTTTTAATCCACATATAATTATTATCATTGTATGCGTCAATTTGTTGTACTTTTTAGTATCACTTTCTTCGTCTCTACTACATTTTGACATGCCTCGTCATCTGCTTGATTCCGCGTTTATCTTTCAATCTGGTTTGTCGTTCATACTCAACAATTAGCAAACTAAATTAGTAAAACATTAGTAAAAAATTAGTAAAACATTGGTTCAAAACAATTAAGTGCTGATATAAGTATAACTAAAATTTTTAGCTGAAAACACATTTCAGCCAAAAAATTTGTATACTTGAAAACTCGTTTAAGACGAATGCATCCTCGGTTATTACAAACTAACATCTGTTAACACGAACTTCGGTTAATATTAACTGTTTTTGACAGTAACACAAAAAATTTTCATAAAATAAATTCTTACTCAAATGTATCGAAAACTATCATTGATTTAATGAAATGAAAGAATTTCGCAATATATAAAAAATTTTATAAAAATTTTTAACATTTTGTGAACAATGAAATAATTGTTCAGAAATTTCACTCCAGTAAAAACAAATCTCGATTATAACGAATTATCTTTTCTGCTCCCTCGGTGTTGATCTTAATGCAATTTTACTGAATTTGTTTTTTGTGATGATTTTTTATTTTTAAAACAAAAATCCAATTTTTTATTAATATGTATATAAAAGAAAAAGAAAACAATTTTTGGGGGTCCACGAACCAGTTGAAGTTTCTCAAGGGTGTCCGTATAGCAAAAGTTGGTGGGAACCGCTGCACTAGAGATTAATGTTGGTCATCCAAAGAGAATGTATTTTATTTAATGCAAATTCCTAAGTTAATTGAGGTCATGAAAACGTTTTTAATGTACAAAATTTTGTAGAGATGTCACCAATAGTGTATGCGGTACTATAGCGAATATTTGCTGAATAGTTCATTATTCATTTGCACATAAATTGTTTATAAACTTACACTGTTCTTTAGATAAAGCAAAAATTAATCTTCTTAAACCAATAGAAACTGAAGTGCAGTGTGAGTTATATCTAGGGTTGCCAAATTGATATCGACAATAAAAAGTGCATCGAGGAAAAAAAGCAGTGCAATTAAGAAAAAAAAGTATTGTGAAAAATTCTTTTGGTTCTAAATATATTTTTTTTTAATTAGAAAAAACTCTGATACCGTGAATATTAGTTTTTAATACTTTTTCATTATCTACAAATACATCTGATTATTTTTATTAAGAAATTTTTTATATGATACTTGATATTATTATATGTCTCCAAATCCTACTTCATATAAAGCGTGTTATTTTTTTTTAGAGTGTCACAACTTTGAGTTGGCATCACTGCTTTATTTGACCACCCATTTACAGCTGTTAGTTGCTTTTGATTAGTTTGCTTTGAAATTTCATTATGAATCGACTTGCCACCAGAGCAACGCTTGCAAATTGTTGAAATTTTTAATCAAAATAATTTTTCTATTCGTCAAACTCATCGTGCAATTCTTCCATATTATGGCGTACATAATCGTTCTTCAGAGCTCAGATTAATTGGCCACCAAGATCGTGTGATTTAACCCAATTGGATTATTTTTTTGGGGTTATGTTAAGTCACTTGTCTACGTTGATAAACCACAAACAATTGAACACCTGGAAATCAACATTCGAAGAGTTATCGGCGAAATACGGCCGAAAATGCTGCGAAAAGTTGTTTAAAATTTGTGTTCCAGATTGCGCATTTTACGCGCCAGCCGTGGCGGCCACATGACAGAAATCATATTCAAACATTAATTTCATAAATTTTCTTTCCATTAAAGCTCGTTTCATTGATATTAAAAATATATTTCCTTGTTTTATTATGATTTTAAACTTGTGTCACTCTATAAAAAACACCAGATACAATAATCCATACATTAGATACATAACAATAATCTAAATACATGCAGTGATCGATATGCACTCATAATAATCCATGCTTAAAAACACAAATATATTTTTCGTAAATTTTTTTTTTTGTAGAATGTACAAACATTTTGTTTATATTACAAAACTTTTGTATAAAACTAATTATATAAATTTACAAATTTCGTAAAAAATACAAACATGATTCGTAATATTTTTTAGTACATTGTACAAAAATTTGTAATGTTACAA
>JAEKOY010000811.1:0-18436 GCA_021234595.1 Delia radicum | reverse complement strand
AAAAATTCGGTTAACCCAGGTTTAGGTGTAATGTAAATTCACTATTAAGTTTAAAAAATTATAACTTGATTGATTAGAAATGCAGTAAACAACTTTTATAAAAATCAAAAACATAACTGGAGACTTATGATAATTAAAAAAATTAAAAAAATTAAATATTAGCAATAATGCATAATTTTGTATAAAATATTTTTTGTTATAAAGGGTGTCCCAAGAAGAGCGCAATTTTTAAATTTTAATAAAACACAGATATTTAAAAAAAAATCGTGAAACTTTATTATATCGTAAAGTAGACAGAATGAGGTTATGTATGGAACAATATATCGTGCAGATGGCCGCCGCGGCTTTGCTGGCATGCACGCGATCTTTTTAATGAAATTTTCAATGACCGTTTTGCATGAATGCTGCGGTATTTCATTAATGCAGCGTCCAATTTCCTCTTTTAAGGCTTGAGTCGTCGCGGCTTATTCGCGTAAACCATCGACTTCAAAAAACCCCAAAGAAAAAAATCAAATGGTGTTAAATCACGACCGGGAAATGACTGATGCAGCAATTGATTGTTTCTCTGGCTGTATGACATGGGCGCCCGTCTTGTTGGAAACCACATGCCCTCCACATTCGTTTCTTCATTCTAGGCAAGAAAAAACTGGTTATCATTTCACGATACCGAACACACCATTGACTGTTTGCGCTTGACCTGCCTCATTTTCATAAAAAAAAGGTCCAATGATTCCTCCAGCCCAAAAACCACACCACACAGTGACACGTTGAGGAATACATTTGCTTCTCGTGAATCACTCGAGGATTTTCCTCACCCCAAATGCGACAATTCTGCCTATTGACGAAGCCATCAAGATGAAAATGGGCCTCGTCACTGAAGATGATATTTATCGGCAAAATCAGCATTTTCATGTTGTCTCTCCAATACCCAATAACACAATGAGAATGCGTGTTCATTCGTGTAGCGCTCCATTTTACTAACCTCGTACCTTCTACTAGCAAACAATAACAATTGTTCAAATGTCAAACAATGACCACTTCGAACGTTGCCAGATTTAAAAATTCGTTCTTCTGGGACACCCCTTATAAGTTATTTAAAAGTATAATTTGTTCTATATTTTTTGTGATTTAAAAAAAAGTAATAGTTCACATATAATACTATGTAGGTAAAGACCACTGAAAATGTAGTTAAAACAAATGAAATTTCACTTAAGAAAGGACGACTTACATTTCAGTAAATTCAACTAACATTGTTGTTTGTTTTATAATGTTCAAAAAACGACTAACGATTGTAGTAAAAATGAACAACATGTTAGTAAATAATAGACAAATATTTTTTTTATTTTTTTTAAATAACAAAAAAACAAATGTAAAAATGAATGTAAATTCATAAAAGAGTGATTTGATGTGGTTTGTTTTTTGTAAATGAACTACAAGGTTAGTAAAAAATTTAATTTGTTCTACAAATGACTGGCATTTATATTAAAATAAAGAAACTGGTTTACACCCAAACAACTACACATTTTTAAATCAGAAGTTCCCTGAGTGTTGTTTTTGGTCTCCGATTTTTGCACAAATCAATTAATTGCACTGAAAATCGTCCACTAATGTTTTCATTTCGATAATGTAAGTTTTGATAACAAATGTGTAAAAAAAATATTTTATTAATTAAAGGTCTGAAACACTCAATTAAGTAGTTGGCAAAATTTAAAAAAAAAAAACGCCAAAAAAAAAAAATATGACCCCTCTGAATTAAAAAAGAATTTTTTTTATCTTCGGGGGAAAAATAAAATCTTTTCTATCTATCAACAGGGGAAACTACTTTTTTTAGTTTTTTGTAGAACACCCCATAAACTGCAGTTTAGCCAAAAGTTTTTCTAAAAAAACTATTTTAGTTTTCATTAATTTTAGGAACAATTTTCGAAATTTAATTGATTGACTGAATAATTTCATTATTTATTGTCAACAAATTCTGTCTGTGTAAAAGGTAGACCAGCACTCCAATGTTCAGAGTTCAAAACGCGTTATTGTGGAGCAATGAGTAGGACATTGGCCTATTTGTCAGAACGTCAGAATACCTGAAAAATAAAAAAAAAAACAAAAAAAATTAAATTTCAATAGAATTTTTTTAAGGTACACTCACAATATTATGAATTTAAAGACTAACTAAATTACATTTTAATTTAATTGAAAACACAGTTAAAAAAAGACTACAGATTTTAAATTATATTCAACAGTACTTAAAGTTTATTTTAAAACATTGCTTAAGTAACCGATAAAAGTAGTAAAATCACAGAAAGTATTTGTAAACAATCTTCAATATTTAACGGACAAAACGTAAAGACACAGTTTTTTTTAAGTTTGATTCTGATACCTAAAATTTTTTTATTTTGCGATTACAAAACAGAAGACATTCACAAGTCAGTGTTTGTATGTTGAAATTTATTGTAATTTCAAGTGATATAATTTTCTAGTTAAACCAAACTATGTCTGTAAAAAATATAAGTGGAATTATTGGACTTTTTTTAATGAGAAAAAAAAAAAAAAAATTAACTGCCATTATTTGACTACTACAGAAAGAATGTTTATTTCTATAGTTTGTTTTTTTCAACTACCGAAAGAAAAAGCTGAAAAAATATTTCTGTGTATTTTAATTGCGTATTCATTTAAAAACAAACTTTACGTTTAACTTTACATATAAACTTGAATCGATAACCAAAAATATATGGTGAGTGTAGTAATTAACCACCACACAATGGTGCTTACCCCGAAGCAGTTCTGGAAGGCATTATTTAATTACCGAGTGATTCTGAAATAATTCCAGATTGATTTTTATTTTTATTTTTTTTGATTTTTGTTTGTGATGTCCCACTTGGTATGCTTTTTTTAGCAGGTGAAAATGTTTTATTCATGTTCTCTAAGAAGCAATTAATTCATGTCTTCGTAGGAAAAGCGCTTTTTTTTTGCATATCGACAATATTAATGTTTGACTGGTATGCATTATTAACTGCTTCAAAATAATGCATTCAGGGAAGCACAGCAAAGTGACTTCACAATTGCTTATTGTATGCAATAAAGTTAAGTACTTTCTTTGAATCATACAATGTAGTTACTGCTTTGCTTAGCATGAAGATAATTGTTATTGCCGCTTAAATTTGATTGGCAACAAATTCGGTTACCACAAGAGAGACTGTTTTTTTTTTTTTGTGAATACACAGCATAATTGTGGTAACTGAATTCCTGGAAAAAGAATCATTCGGCTGCGTTAAATAAAGCATTTATTTATATCATGGGAGGGGAAAAAATAAAAAATATTGACTAATTGAATGGCGGCACTTGATTTTTTTTTTTTAATATTCTCTTAAATTAAAACAATAAACAAGTTTTTTAGCATTTATGTGTGTATAAGTTAAAGCTTATATATTCTCTATTATAATTGCACTAATTTCATTCAGTAAAACGTCTTTATATTTTGCCCAAAAAGCTCTTTTAAATGCTGAATTTGTTTAGTAAATATAAGAGCTTTTATAAATATTTATTGTGGTGTAAATCAAAAGCTCTTAATATATATAAGAGAAAATATTAACCCCTATTTAACAAACATTCAATACTGGGTATGGTTCATTGTTTAACATTGTATAAATCCTACATTGTAATGTATGACCAAAGAGTTTAGAAATGAAGAGATTGCGATACTCTTACTTACTGAGAACAAATATATAACTTGTGGCTGCAAATAGGAAAATGAATATTTTTCGAACTTAAATGATGAATTGACTTTTTTAAATGTTGCTGCTGATAGTTTTCTAAATATTTGTTATGATTTTAACAAAAACTTTTTCAATTTAGATTTGGTTTTCCTTAAAAAATGGCATGCTTCCTGTTTGCTGGCACAAGGCGTTAACAGAGTGTGAGAGGTATGACCATCGTGCACATTATTCGTTTTTACAATTTTACATCATTTGGTAATCCTAATTGACTTTAGGTTAATAGTGGTAATCATAATTTATTTTTTATTTACATTATAATTTAAATCCCATAATTTCCCTTTATGATTAATAAGAACTACGGAAAATAAATTTTCACAAACAATTTAAACACTCATTATAATAAACATTTTGGGGGTATAAAAGCCCAAATGTAATTACCAAAAAAATAAATAAAGCTTGTTGAAAAACTAACACACTAATTTGCAATCGTTTAACAAATGATAAATTATACCTGCAATATTTCAGCCTATACAGCGATTCATGAATATTGGTAGAGGGAGACTAAAACAAAAATCAAATTTTATTACTTTATCACATATAAGGCCTGTTTAGTTTGATCTAATAACCAAATGATAAACTTCATGTACCTACATTTGGGTCGTCAAGTAGTACAGCTGACGAAAAATTTAAAAATCGCAAAGCAAAAATTAAATACACGGAAAATTCTAAGAAAATTTCAGCAAGAAAACTTAGGTCCTAAATCAAACCGACAAGTATAACTGAACCGGTTCGGAAGAGTCTATCCTGTGATCATATATAGGGCCAGTTTGAAAGCAGTTTATTGCGTGACGTGTTCTATGACAGGCTCTGATTTATACCCATGGTTTTATTGGAAAATTTTCTAAATTTTTTTTTTTTTTTACCACGCCCTCTCCATTTGGGAAAAATGTTTGCCGGATTTACTTGAAACTTACATAAAGTGATGTCCTAGAAAATATGGGAACTTTGTGGAACAATTATTTTAATTTTCAAATAGTTCTTGCCAGACTGCCTTCAATTCGCTTGATTTACAAGAATCTTTAATGCTCGTCAAGTATCAAGAAAAAATGTTTTGTCAATATTTTTAACCTTTAACTACTGAGGTGAAATATTTTGGCATATATGCTGTGGGTGGTGGTAAATTTTACCTTTTTTAATTTTTAGAAAAATTTTGCCAAAATAAAATTTTTTTTTTTATTTATTTTCTTTTAATTGGAATATATGACACATTTTTTTAATGAATAAAGTAATAAAATAAAAAAATCAAACTTCCAGTTAAACAAAAAAAGGATTTATTTCATATTCAATTTTCTCAAAACTAAAAAAGGAACAAACATAGCTTTAAAAAAAAACGTATAAAAAAACAGAAACAAAAATATAAATATAAAAGGCACTTTATCACAGCCAAATGTTAATATTAAAAAAGAAAACAAAGAAAAAATTACATTGGAATAAAAAATTGAGATCAATGAATTTTTAGGAATTTTACTCATCTAATTCCTTATTTGCACAATTCACGCATTCGCGTTACTGCATCCCATACACATATGCTTGCAACAAGACAGACAAACACGTGAAGTCTTTCGCTTTAACCGACCAGGGCAGATGTAGCACCGCTTCCTGGCAACTGTGGTCGGCTCTACTGGAGGGGGAGTTACAGAGTCTGGTCCTAAAATGCTACTTTTGTTATCTCGAAGTAACTTAGGTAGTCGTTGGTTATGCTCTCGCCTTTGCAAGTGTGGTAAAACCAATTGTCGGCCTAGATTTTTTAAAAAGTCTGTTCTCGATTTTCCATCAAACTCGTCACAAGATTGGTATAATTGGGTAAAAATATTTCCAATAAAAAAAAACGTATGCCCGGACGAGTGGTAATTTTTACACCAGCACGTATAAATATCCGCTTATACGATACCCACGACGATCAAAACACAACTTAATAATAGTAATGGGATTATGAGAAGATACAAAGAGAATAAATTGATAGCGCTCAACTGAAGAAAGTAAATTCAAAAATAAATAAGAGAGTGTAAAATTTACCACCACCACAGTAGTTAAAGGTTAAAGATTTTTTAAATTTTTTCAAAATTTTCCTTAAACACAGTTTTATAGAAAGCAAAAAAAAATCATTGGAAATCGTTCTTTCGATTTATTTTATGTGTTTGAGCCTCATTTTCATAATCTTCCGTTAACTACTAACTGTGACTTTAATTGACACATTTGTTGTTGATTCCCATATAAATTTTAAATTAACTGTTTGTTAAATTTTAACTCGAATGAATAAAATAAACTTCATATACGAAAATGGGATCGTTGTTAAACATATATGATCATGTATGGTCTTGTTTATGAAAATGTGTTAAAAAATTTATGAAAATTAATATCTAAGGAATTTATTTTTGAAAATGAATTTTTTATGAAACTTATTTTTATATACAGACAATTAGTTTTATTAAAAAACAAAAACATTGTTAAAAAGAATAGAATTGAAAATAGGTTTCTAATTTATAAACAGAGAAGACAAATGTGTTTTTTTTGCCATTTTTTTACATTTTTACAGTATTTCGATCTGGCTAAAGATCTCATCAGAACCCGAAGTTTTAGAAAAGCTAGAGCCTCCATAATAGGCAGAATTTTAACAAAAGAAATATTAATCATCAGTTTTGCTCCCTTCTTGTCTTCTTAGCAATCAAGCACGTGGTTAGGGTCTTTTCCTAACAAGCACCATGACCTTACTAAACTTTGAAATAATAAAATATATAAAAAATTTTTGATGTTTACTCTGGCTCAAGTAGTATTTTTTCCAGTTATATTAGTTTTTTGTTTTATATACATCGAGATTATTTATCTGTTTAAAAATTAAAAATATTATAAATATCACTCATTCGCCTTAAGTATGCAACAGCAAGTTTAAAAAATGCAACACATACAAGCGTATAATATATTTTTATTATAAAATGAAAATTTATTCAAGTTCAAGGTCATACTCTATATTTCTTATTAGGATATTGTCCTAACAAATAATATTTTTAAATAATAACACTGTCCAACAGCATTTTTGGAACAGAATAGCGACCCTATAATTCTGAAAGGGTATGTTGAGTAGATCATTTTTGTAGAACAAAGTTATGGTCCAGCACGTCTGAGTTTTTTTTTACAGTGGGTCAAATTTTTCATTTTTTGGTCGAAGGGAGCATTATACTATATGAAAAAAATGCTGTAAGTTAATGTCTGAGAGAATTCTTATGGTCAGAGTTGTATTGTGGAATTGTATGAGGATTATTTTTGTGGAAGATCTTAACCCTCTAACTGGTCTCTTTATGGGTCAATTTGACCCTTTTTTCGAGAAAATCAAAAAATATCCTTTAAAAAAGGACATTTAAGGATTAAAATATTCTACGAAAATGTTTGCCGGAAAATTTCAGTGGGGGTCACCAAAGACACCAATGTTGTAAATAAAGGTCTTTACGATTAATTGGCAAAATTACACGCCAACTTCTATAAAAAAATTATAATTTTGTTTTAATAGTGGTTTATTATAGTATGTACATATTTATTTTTTTTGCTTCAAATTTTCGAGTAAAAGGGAATTGGGAAATAGCAGTAGTATGACAATGGATTAAAGATTAAACTTAATATGCTTTCCTGTATTTAGCTTGACGTGAATGTTCCGATGGGTCAAGGTTTCTGTACAAACTCCATACGTATTCAGCAAGCATTACACTTTGGGATTTCCCTTTGAATCTTTCTTCCAATACCTTTATATCCTGATGAAACCTTTCACCATGTTCATCTGAAACCGCTCCAAGGTTTTCTTTAAAAAATTGAGATGAGAGTGCAGAAAATGCAGCTTTAGTGACATCTTAACGCCAATATTGTTAAACCGATTAGCATGCTTTCAATATTTTCTGCATAGTTTTGTGCTTTTGAGTTTCCAAGGAATTCTGATATAACCAGCTGCATAAAGTCAAATGCTGTCTTTTGCATATCCGACAGATGACCATAAAATTCTTCATCTTGTAATAATTTTCTTATATCGGGTCCAACGAGCATTCCTAGAAAAAGTAATTTACATTAAATGAAATAAATTATTTCTTAAAACCGTATTTTACCTTCTTTTAATTTTGCTGCAGATAATCTGGGGAAAATCGTTTGAATGCGTTTGAAAGCATTTCCTTGTTTATTTAAGCTTTTAATAAAATTTTTCACCACGCCCAACTTAATATGCAGCGGTGGAAGTATGACCTTATCTTTTGGGACAAGGGATTCATGGATTACAATTAAGTCACCAATAATATTTTCTTTACGTTCTTCGAAATATTTAATATGATAATGGCTGCTGGTAGCACGTGAATCCCATTTACAAAGAAAGCACATATATTTTGTGTATCCTGTTTGCATTCCAGTCAATATTGCAATCATTTTGAAGTCTGCGCATACTTCCCATTTATATTTATAATATTCAATTTTATTTAAGAGATTTGAAATATTTGCGTATGTTTCCTCCTTTTTTGTGGAATACGCAACCGGTATTGATGGATGCTGATTTCCATTGTGCAGTAAAACTGCTTTTAAGCTGTGTTTTGAACTATCTATAAATAGTCGCCAAGCGGAAGAGTCCAGTGGAAGCTTTAGATATTTTAGAACCTCTTCAATACTGCAACAGTATACAAGTTCTTCTGATTTTTTAAAATAACTTTCCAGATCGGCGTGTCTTTTTCTTGGAAATGTAACTTTTACATCGGCTTTTATCAAATTCCTGTTTTTCAATCTGGAACATAATATTTCAGCTTTCTCTTTTGTTAGTCCTAAATCTCTTACAAGATCTTCAAAATAAGCTTGGTCTATCAAATTAGGACATATGTTTAAACCATCAAGAGGCAAGTAACTTATATCTGATATGTTTTCAACCGCCGATGTTATTTCTGTATTGGCGAATGTCATATTGGCCGAAAATGTATGTGTAGGCGGTTGAGGCACCGGAACACCTTCACAGCGCACTTCTGGTAAAATGACATTATTTGTTGCTTCGTATGTCATTATCGCGTAGTGCCTTTGGCTTCTACCAAATTTGTAATTTACGCAGAAATAGCATGTATCTGATTTGTGATCTTCAGGTTCAATCCATGTAATAGGCGCAGAAAATGGCAGCGCCTTAGTACCGCCTTTGTACCAGGTCAAAAGACCACTTTCGCAAGTAGTACATACGGTTTTTGGTATCCAAGCTTCAGATAAAAATCGTATTCCAAAGAAAAGAAAATATGGTTCTTCAATTGTAGGGAATATCTTTCTTCTGCTTTGATGGTGCGTAAAATGTCCACAAATAAAACAAAACCAATCTCTTAATTTGCAAACAGAATCCGCCATGCTTATTTAAGCTTTAATTTTTCTTTTTTTATATTAATTTTAGTAAAAATCACACCAGATATGTACTGCTTAGTAGCTCAATTATGCTTGAATTTTTTCTTTTATTTTTTATTATTAATTTTAATAAATATCACACCCGATTTGCAAGTCACAGCTGACTAGACGCAAGAACTCAGTGTTTGGCCCGGCCGAACTTGACGCCGTTTTTACCTGTTTTGTATATGTAGGTGTATAATTTTGCCAATTAATCGTAAAGACCTTTATTTACAACATTGGTGTCTTTGGTGACCCCCACTGAAATTTTCCGGCAAACATTTTCGTAGAATATTTTAATCCTTAAATGTCCTTTTTTAAAGGATATTTTTTGATTTTCTCGAAAAAAGGGTCAAATTGACCCATAAAGAGACCAGTTAGAGGGTTAAGATCTTCCACAAAAATAATCCTCATACAATTCCACAATACAACTCTGACCATAAGAATTCTCTCAGACATTAACTTACAGCATTTCTTTCATATAGTATAATGCTCTCTTCGACCAAAAAATGAAAACTTTGACCCACTGTAAAAAAAACTCAGACGTGCTGGACCATAAGTTTGTTCTACAAAAATGATCTACTCAACATACCCTTTCAGAATTATGGGGTCGCTATTCTGTTCCATTCAAAAGTCTTAATTTGTTGGACAGTGTAATTATAACAAATATTTTTATTATAACTTATATACCAAGCTCAGACATAAGCCACTTTGTTTTCATAATATGTTTCTCAAAAGTATGCAACACAAAATTTGGTTTGAACCACTAACGCTCACGCAATACAAATTATATGAAATATTTATATATTTCTTGCCTGGGTGTGTTTAATTTTCTTATAATAAGGGTTTCTTAAGTATGAAACAGCCAGTACTGACATTTTGGCATTATTTTATTTAACATTTCAAATTTAGAAAACAAGTCTAAATGCTTAGTTAGCATTTGTTATGTAAACAAATTATACATATTTTAGAATACGAAAACATTTTAAGAAAACGTATTTTTGTCGGCTTTAAATTATATTTTTAAATTTTAATTTTTACCCATGATGAAAAAACATTTGAAAATAGCCAAATTCCATAAGGCTAAAAAATGAAATTCGAGCTAAGTTTTCAAAATCCGTTGTGGTTTTTGGTCAACTAGTTTTATATCCCGCTGGTCTCGTTAGGGATAGAATTGCAGTTTACACAGTGAAATGAAAAACATTGTGAGCTAATTTGTTTATATTTTTTAACTGGTTTTAACGATTGCGTTATTTTTATAAAAGATTATTTTAAAACATTTAATTCTTGAAAATAAATGGGAAATAACGAGGAATTGGACCCAAAAATGCAAGATATGCAGTTTATTAGAAAATGTTGCATAATGAATAGGATTATTCCAACTGATAATTTTGTATATTTGCCCTTTGTATATAATTTTTATAAAAAAAAATATATTTTATATAAAACTAGCTGACCCGACAAACGTTGTTTTGCCTTCAAATTGTATTTTCAAAAATTTTTAATAAATTAAATTAAAATACATCTACTGAAGTGTAGTTGTTTTCAATTGTCAAGGTTTTTTTCCCAAATCAAGATTTTTTTGGTACTGGATTTTCCAAATTTGAATCTGGCAAATATACACTCAAAAAAATAAGTTATTAAAAAAAATAGTAAAACGTTTTGTAAATCAAGTATACTATTTTTCAGCGAATTTTTTGCTAAAATTGTGTTTCAACTAAAATTTCAGTTATGCTTATCCAGCACTTAACTTTATTGATCTAATGTTTTACTAATATTTTACTAATGTTTTACAAATTTATTTCGCTAAAAATTGTGCTGATAATCACATTCAAAGTGGGGATGATAACCAGATTGAAAGATATAAGCAGAATGAAGTAGATGTCGCGGCATGTAAAGATGACGAGGAAAATAGAGACGAGGAAATTATACTTAAAAGTATAACTCTTGTCAGACAAAAAATCATCCGTTGAAAATTTTTGTATCTGTTTTCATACATAATAAAACAAAGGAATGCTATAAATTGTGGATTAAAAAAACTTAAATTTTTTATTGTCACCGGCTAGTCAAAGTAATTGTCTATTAGTTAAATTAAAGACAAAATGAAATATTAAAATTTAGAACAGATCAAATGTGTGTTTGTAAACTAAATGATTATAATATTAATGTATTGTGGTCAAATTGGAAACAATTATGCATTGAGGTAGGCAGACTAAAGCGAAACACAAGGACGCACATCCTAGATATTTTGGTAATTTTGTAAATAATCTTGTTTTGTATGTTTACTTTTTCTTATTGCAAAAAAATTGTATATTTCACATTTGTTATATTTTTTTTTTCGTTTCTAAAACTATTCCATCATTCAGACAACCACTGATGTAGGTAGCTTAGAGATAATTATGTTAATGTCATATATAATTATATCTATATATTTTCAGATATTGAATTAATAAATATTTTATATTTTGTAACGGTTTGTAAATTATTTTTGAAAAGAATACAAAAAAAATTTAAGTTTTTCAGTAAATAAGTTATTAAAGTATAATTTGTCTACACATTTGTTCAGTCTACTAATCATCAAAAACTTTATTAATATCTAATCAATTAAATGTTAGGAAAATTTTTGCTGAATTTACTTATTTTGTTGCTGAAAATGAGCGAGATTTTGTTGGCATTAGCAATTTCTTTGCAAGCACCCTCCTGACAGAAGCTTAGATGACAACAAAATTCTCAATATATACAAAATTCTCAAACGCCTCTGATAACCCAGGTGATGAGTGATTATAAATGTTGTACCTATTGAAGCTCTTTAAGATTCAATTTTACGGGGAAGAACGATAATAAGAAGTTTATCCAAAAAAAATAATTAATACAGAAAGTAATTATTTTGGCGTGGGTAGAAAAAAGTATTAATATTTGCAATACATGTGAAATTAAATGTCAAATTTATTACGGGTTTTGCATTAATGTCGAATTAGAGTATATATTTCTCCCTGAACATTGTCCACGTTAAACTTTCCACATTTTTACTTCAAGAAAATCGGTTCAGCCGTTTGTAGGGTGCGTGCTTGGTGGTTATATTAAAATTAAACTTATATATCAATGAAACTGACAATTTTATAAAATTTAGGCCGAAGTCTGTGAGTTAACTATTTGACAATAAGTTCGACATTCAAGTTTTGTACATTTTTCTTTTTAACACAATCAGAAATATATCCTAATGCGAATTTTTTTGGAAAAGCACTTTTGTTTGAAAAAATTATCTTTTTGTAAAAAGTATTTTTTTTTTAGAAAAAGTAGTTTTTTTTTTTTGAAAACAGTACATTTTGTTAAAATATTTTTTTTTTTTTTAGCAAAAGTACTTTTTTTGCAAACGATTCTTTTTTTGGGAAAAGTAGTCATTTTTGGAAGTACTTTTTAAATAATGAATACTTTTTTAGGAAATAGTCCTTTTTTTTGAAAAAGTTCTTTTATATTGAAAATGGGACATATATTTGAAAAAAAATTCTTTTTTCTCCGGTTTCCGGAGCATTATCTGGCATTCATGGTTCATTAACCATAGCTGTTAAGTAATGATTACTAATCATAATAATTAGTAATTAGATTATTTTTTTTTGAAAGGTGAAGTAATGTTTATATTACGATTATTTTCAGATTCGCACGATTACTAATTGATTACGATTACAGATAATCAAAAAATAATCAAGATTAAAAAAAATTACGAGAAAATAATCAAAAATAATAAAAGTAATCAAAAAATAATTCGACTACTTTCAAAGATTACTTTTGATTGTTTTTTAATTATTTTCTTATTTTGCGAAATTATGGCAATACTGTCACAATGCCATAATTTCGCGTTGTAGCGAAAAACAGACCAGTGCCTCTGGTGGGAATCGAACCCACGACCCCCGCACTGATAAGCCAGCACGCTACCAACTAGCCTACCGGGGCGCACATCATCGATTTGATAATTGATAATCTGTTTGCATTCTTCATAATTCTGCATTCTTCTTAATTTATTTTACATGCATTTGAAAGCAATTGCTTGTGCATTAAAAAAATAATCGTTTAAATTGCAAAAAAATCATCAACATTTTAAAAAATCGTCAAAATTTATAAAAAAAAATCGTCAAAATTATAAAAAATCGTCAAATTTAAAAAAAATCGCCAAAACTTAAAAATCGTCACAATTTAAAAAATTCGTCAAAATTTGAAAAAATCGTCAACATTATTAAAAATACAGAATTGCCGAAATTAACTGCCTAGAATATAACCAGAAGAGTTTTAGAAACACTACAGTTTTTACGCCAAAAATTGTAAAACATTAAATTTTGAAACGAAAATTAATAATATATCCAATAATCCTGATTTTTTGATTTCACTGATGATGGTTAGCTAATGCGTACATTTATTTTGTTTTTACTTTAAAGATTTGACTTTTCAGTTGATGAAATTGAAGTACATAAGTCCTTCTCCACAAGAACAGATTAAAGTAGACTAACTATCCGCAATAAAACATCAGTGGGCAAAAATATGATTTATTTACACATTACAACATTTTTCTACACATGATGTTGGCACTCAATTCTGGGAATTGCCGTGAAAGTAGACCCAAAAATAAGAACTGCTGCATCATTCGTTTTGGATTTTTAGCACTTTATCTATATTTTAACAGGGTTATATCTATGTAATCCGTACGGAATATCTCTTTTGTGTCTGAAGAAAGTTGTAGATATTGTATATCCAACCCAAAAAAAAGTGCATCCGGTGCCTTAAAATTCGTAAAAATGCCCATTTTTTACCTTTTTTGCTTAATAACGGGATTACAAATCCACAAATATGTTTTTTCTTTATAAACTTTATGACATTAACCAACAAATCAATTCGTCAAGACCATTTTTGGCACAGTTCTTAAAAATTTAACTATAAAACGCCATGGCAAACATGGATTTAAATTTATTTTCAAATATTAAAAGCTCCAAACTATCTACACCTATCCCTCGATTTACACTATAATTTTTTTACACGATTTAACTTTTACACGATTTTTATTTCTCTGTAAATCGAGGAATATGGAAATTAGTTCGAATTACACGATTTTTTTTTTTTTTATTATTTAATTAAAAAACTTTTATATACATATTCACGTTAGTAAAAAATTAATATACAAGTTCACTTCGTTTTTTTACTTATTTAATTAATTTTTTAAATATCGGAAGTTCATTGACAATAAAATTAAAAAGGGAATTATCCATTTATGCCCGTACATTCAAAATATATCAAATCAAAATCAAAATATCAAAAATATACAAATGTTTAAATCAGTCAGTGTTTGCCATACAAGTCCGCTAGTTATAGTTTTTTTGTGAAAAAAAATATTATAATATTTATATAAATAAATCGGATTATATATAGAGCAATTCCATATGAAAGCGATCACCCTTTTGGACGACCCCTCTCCGATTTTAAAATAAATAGTCTCAATCGATTGCCCAGCAAAAAATAATGTACCTACATATTTTTTTTATAGTGACTGGTTTAGTGGTGGTGTGCACCACTGTCATGTGACAAAATTGAAGAATTCTTCATAAGGGACCTCATTGGAAAGTTGGTATTGAATCAGGCTTTAATTGAAAAATAAAATTTTCCTAATTTTTCTCAGAATTTACCTTTTTTCCCATGAAAATTAAATTTTCCCATGAAAATTAAATTTTCCGATTTTCCACAGAAGCTCCTAAATTTTCCGGCTAATTTTATTTTTTTTGGATTCCTCATAATTGTTGCTTTAAGAATCAGCAATAAAAAATGGGCCCCGACACCTTGTTTGGACAGGAGAAGAGCATTTAAGAGACCACCGTGTTCTCATTGTTTTTATATTTTTTACAATTGAATTATTTTTAATTATTTAACAAGAAAATTAGGAAAATTTTATTTTTCAATTAAAGCCTGATTCAATACCTTTCCAACGAGCTATCACTCGTTGCGATCGCTTTAGTATGAGGTCCCTTATGAAGAATTCTTCAATTTTGTCACATGACAGTGGTGCACACCACCACTAAACCAGTCACTATAAAAAAAAAAAAAAATATGTAGGTACATTATTTTTTGCTGGGCAATCGATTGAGACTATTTATTTTAAAATCGGAGAGGGGTCGTCCAAAAATTTGCCCAATTTGATCGTTTTCATATGGAATTGCTCTATATATAACTTTTATAACTCGATCGATATTTTATAAAAATAAATATGCCGAAAAAAAATGTAAAAAAGCAGATAAAAAGAAAAATTATATCTTTAGAAACCAAAATTAAAATTTTGGATGGTCTTCGCAAAACAGAAAAATTATCAAAATTTCTAAAAAATATACCATTCATGAAGCCACAATTAGATATGAGTCATTCTATATGAAAACACCGAAAAAAATGAAAAATTGTTGCTGGACCAATTTGGATTTTGTTAAAATTTTGTGGAAATGTTCCTAATGGTTCCCAGAACCAAAATCCAAGAGGATTTAATTTTTGCACACGGCACTACCGGTTCACGCAAAATAAAAAAACTAAAAAGTCTTGTTTTTGTGCGTAGTGGTTTGAGCTGTTAACATTTTTTCTGCTAGAGATATGTACATGATGAAGGCATCGTTTTAAAGCTGAAGGATTATAGTTTCTATCAAAAATATAAAATTTGTCTTAATTCATACACCCGAAAAATAACGTGGTATTGAAAATAAGCATATGTCATTGATTGTTTGTGTTTTTCAATGAACTCCATTGTCGGCGCTAATGAATATAAAGCATAAAATTCTCACATACAAATTAGACATGTCGGAGAAAAATACGAAATTAAAATTGGATCAATCTGGCAACTCGTTATGAAAAAATCGTTACTTGAAATTTTGAAATTTTGAAAATTTGCATATTTCAGGCTACAATTTGGTCATGTTTGTTAGCAGATACAAACTTGAAAATTACAGGGTACTTACTCCCTACTTTTAGCTTTATAACACTTCAAGACCCGTTTAGTTATTTTCACTCCTCTCGGATTTACAGGGTTTTAAAGAAAAGCCTTTTTGATTTTTAGTATTTATTTTTATACTTTCCTCAATTGTTATATACAGAGAAATTAAAATAAAAACAAGTAGTATTACGAAGTAACAAAGAATAATTATGAACTAAAAAATATATTTAATAAATTCAGTACATTTTTTATGCTAAAAACAGTGGTGGCAGAAAATAGGCACATGAAGAGAACATACTTCATATAAAGTAGAAAATTTCTGTATTTTAGCTTTTCTTTAAATACCTGTGAGTTCAAAATTAGTGGAAATAACAAAACGGGCCTTGAAGTGTTATAAACTTAAAGGTATATTTAATTCTAATTGTAAAAAAAATAACATAGCTAAGTAGGCGGCGATATTTGCTTATTTGCTTGTGAAGAATCAATCATTTAGTAAGTAAAGATGAATTAAATGAAAATGATAAATTTGTATTAAATAAACGACTACAAATTATATCATTAGCACATATCATTATAAAAAATATATAACGTATTATTTTCACGCATTCGGAAAGAAGTGTTGCGATCCATTATCATAAAAAATAAATTCGTAAATAGTTCAAAGAAATAACAGTAAATTTTTGTGATGTAAATAAAAATGTAGATCTTATACCCGGACAAGCAATTTGTTCACGTTGTATCGAAGAATTAAAAAAATAAGTCAGAAGTAAATTCTAGTGAGGAAGTAAATTCACAAAGACGATCAGAAGTAAATTCACAAAGACGATTTCGGCTTAGAAGCAGAGGGGCACTTTTTTGCCACTTCTCATGGCAAAAGTCCTTGTGACGGAGCAGGAGGTACAACTAAGCGGACTGTAAGGAAAGCAAGTCTACACCGAACTGCAGGATCATCATATCCTAACACCTACAGCAATGTTTGATTTTTGTTCCACCCAAATTCCTGGTATAATTTTTTTTTTTTTTGTATCCATTTCTGATGTTGATGCTATCGAAAACTTTTTGTTAAAAAGATTTATTGATGTTTGCACAATTAAAAATACAAGAAACTACCACAGTTTCTCTCCAATTTCTCACAGTCAGTTAAAAGTACGAAAGTTTTCAGCTTCTGATAACTTTGAAACTCCGAATATTATAAGAACAAGTACTTTATTAAAATAAAATAAAACTTATTCCACGATTCTTAATTACCCACATTTAAACTATAACTTTTCTACTTTAAATGATAAAAATATACCATGTGCCTATTTTCTGCCACCACTTGTAAAATTTTTTAACATAAAAAATGTACTGATTTTATTAAATATATATTTTAGTTCATAATTATTCTTTGTTACTTCGTAATACTACTTGTTTTTATTTTAATTTCTCTGTGTATAAGAATTGAGGAAAGTATAAAAATAAATACAAAAACTCAAAAAGGCTTTTCTTTAAAACCCTGTAAATCCGAGAGGAGTGAAAATAACTAAACGGGTCTTGAAGTGTTATAAAGCTAAAAGTAGGGAGTAAGTACCCTGTAATTTTCAAGTTTGTATCTGCTAACAAACATGACCAAATTGTAGCCTAAAATATGCAAATTTTCAAAATTTCAAAATTTCAAGTAACGATTTTTTCATAACGAGTTGCCAGATTGATCCAATTTTAATTTCGTATTTTTCTCCGACATGTCTAATTTGTATGTGAGAATTTTTATGCTTTTATATTCATTAGCGCCGACAATGGAGTTCATTGAAAAACACAAAAAATCAATGACATATGCTTATTTTCAATACCACGTTATTTTTCGGGTGTATGAATTAAGACAAATTTTATATTTTTGATAGAAACTATAATCCTTCAGCTTTAAAACGATGCCTTCATCATGTACATATCTCTAGCAGAAAAAATTTTAACAGCTCAAACCACTACGCACAAAAACAAGACTTTGTAGTTTTTTTATTTTGCGTGAACCGGTAGTGCCGTGTGCAAAAATTAAATCCTTTTGGATTTTGGGTTTTCAGACCCTAAATATCATTTCCAGTTAGTTTGAGTAAAATCTAAGATATGCCAGCTTTGCCGATTTGGTGATTTCATGCAGAATAACTCATATATAAAAAGATGAAAACGCTATCAGGAATAGTTTAGCAGCTGGGTATCTAAGCGTACAACTTCGTACGTTCGGGACACTATATTGAAAAAATGAGAAGGCATTAATGATTTGGATTGAAGACCTAACCCAAAAGCGAATTCCAATTGACACTAATGTATTTACAAATAAGGCATTTCGGATTTTACGAAAAAA
>JAEKOY010000810.1:0-18458 GCA_021234595.1 Delia radicum | reverse complement strand
TGTCACGTAATCAATATTTGAAATTGTAACATCAAAGAGTATATACAAATAGAGAGACTACACTTCCCACGCCTCTCAGCAACAAAATACCGAACTCGGGTAAACAAATGATAACACATTTTACACTAAAAAATATTTGCGACATCCCAGTGTAGAAAAGCATTACCACATAAGTGGTTATATAAGTACATATTTGGTAAGAGCAAGTACCTACAATTGTCATTACAAATTTCATTACTTTTATATGTCGCGTAAAATAGTGACATATCATTACTAAACACCTTACAAAAAATACAAAAATATGTGGTTATGGATGAAAATAATGAGTCTTAAATAAATTTAACAAAAAAAAAAAAAAATAAATAAATTTAATAAAAAAATAATGTTCAAAAAAAACAAAACAAGCCCACACGGGATTCGAACCCGACCTCTCCAAGTTGTCAGTCAACCGCTCTACCATCTCAGCTATCCCGACATGTTATACTTGATAGATAAAAACATAAATGACTTGCTTGCACAAAATGGCATTGCTTTCCAGCTTAGAAAAAATCAAAAATAAGTAGTTATATATGTGCTTACTAGAAGCGAAAATATAATGAGTGTAAAAGTAGATTTTCAAAAATTATTAGACCATTTCTTTATATATAAAATAATGATAAAAATAAGTACTTGTGGGTAACGCATTATTTTTTGTATTGCTTATTTTCTGTTATTTCCTATAAAATTTAATATATTTTAGTTTTATCTAGCTGATTTTATCGTTAATATTTAAAATAAATAAAAATTGTATTAAACTATTACACAGCTAAACTCTAAAGCGCGTATTCATAAAAATATTAAACATCATTTCAAATACTTTTTAATTAAAATACGAATTTTACCCTTAAAACTGTATTCATAAAAGAATATTAACTTTTACAAAATGTTTAAAATAGGTATTTTAAGCCGATATACGCTTAAAATGAGTTTAACTAAAATCTATTCGAAATCTGAATTAAGATTTTTATGAATACGGGCGTAAAAATGCATCGGAGACGTGACTTATTAATTTCGATAAATTTTAGGTAGTATATCACGAATGTGAAAACCAAATTTTGATATTAGCTTTGCTTTTCAAAATATTCGAGAATTTAATCTTTACCAAAAGTTTATCTTCAAGTGTATAATTTTTTCTTATAGCTGAATAAACTACGAATACTTTTTATTTTAATATGATTTCAAAGTATGGGCTTTGAGGTTTTAGAACCATATCAATTTCTTGCGATTGGGTGAAAGACATAGGATTTCCTTGCAATTAAAGTGAAAACTTAACTTATTTTGTGAATATTATAAAAATAAAACCCACTTTAATAAAACCCACATTTAATCAAAAAACCCATCAATATCACATCAACATTTTCAGACATTTTCAATCTTAAGTACAATTGTTATAATTTTTTTTTAAAATTAATTTTGTATGAATTTACTTGGAGAACATATAAAACTAGAACAGGCATAATTTTAAATCGTTATTTTTTAGAAAACGATCTTTCAATTAACTTTAACTTTGTTCGTATTGATTAGAAAACATGTATTTAAAATACATGACTTGTCTGAATTTTAATAATTACGATTTATCACGGACTCCATATTTTGAAGGCATAAAATTATATAAAATTTTTATAAAGTATCATTTTTTTAAGAGCTTTCGGATTTGATTTAAAAAAAAAAACACAAACAATTTAGAGAAATGTATGAAATCTTTATTTGAGTCGATAGAACGATCTATATAATTCAATGTTTAAAGATGATTTCATGTAAATGTTGACCGCGGCTACTCCTCAAATGGTTCATACGCTGGGATCCAATTTTGCCATACTCTCTCTAATATATCGGCCGTTATCTCACGAATAAATTAATCAATATTGGCTTCCAGTGCGTCTACCGTTGCGGGCTTGTCCCTATAGCTCCACAAAATAGTCTAAAGGCGTTAAATCGCACGATCTAGGCGGCCAATTGACCGGCCCCAAAGTGAAATAATCTGTTGACCGAATTCGCCTCTCAATTGGATCATTGTTTAGGCGTGCTGTATGGCATGTGGCACCGTCTTTTTGAAACCAAATCTTACCCAAGTCCAGCTCCACCATTTTGGGAAAAAAAAATTGTAATCATCGCATAGTAGCGCTCGCCGTTGACAGTAACGTTCCTGCCTTTAGTCGTCTTTGAAAAAGTACGGTCCAATGATGCCACCGGCCCATAATCCACACCAAACAGTGCATTTTTCAGGGATGCATTGGCAGTTCTTGCAATACTTCTTGCTGCTCTTCACACCAAATACGGCAATTTTGCTTGTTCACGTATCCATTCAACCAGAAATGAGCTTCGTCGCTGAACACAATTTTCCGATAAAAAAGTGGATCTTCAACCAACTTTGCCAGCGCCCATTCACCAAAAGTCAGCCGTTGTGGTAGGGTCGTGTGGCTTTAATTCTTGCACCAGCTGTATTTTAAAAGCATGAATTTCGATAATAAAATTCAATAATCTACAAGCGTTGGTTTGTTTGTAAGTCGTTTCATGGTTAAATTATTGACCAAACTGAACATGTTTAACAGTAACATGTTACATGAAAACAGCTGAGCTGCCAAAAAACAGTGTTGCCAAAAAGAAAGTTGCTAAAAAATCACCCCTTACAGGCATACGGAAGATTAACGTGTAATATGTTAAATTAAAATTGTAAAAAAGTAGCAGCTTTGTATTCAATTTTGTACATTTTTTGCAAACAGTTTATGAAAAAAATTAAATTTCCTACAGAATGTTTTTTGCAAATATTTCTTTAACAATGGCTAACTTTAAAATTCTATTCGTGATCTGCGTCCCAAAGTCTTTTAAAAATGGAAGGTCGCATCCCCGATGCATCAACTTTTTCTGATTTTGTTAAACTGTGTTATTTAAAAACACGATAAAAATTAATTTAAATACTTTAAAATTCTGCAACATGTTTTCATTTGCTCGTTGCGAGTTTACTAATAAATAAAAAGAGGGCAAGATTGAGAGAGGACTGAGGTGTATAGAGACCCACTGGTATCATCATTCAAACAAGTAACGCAATATTTGTTTGATTTTGATAAATTTATTTCCAATTAAATTTAGTTGATTTGTATAACCAATAAATGAACTATTGCTTTTGAAAGCTGGTATGAGTCCCTTTCACATGTACTCTAGAATTAGGTATTAAAAAAAAAAACAGTAAAAAAAAAAACGGTAGACAAACGTAAAAGTTATAACTACGCTGAGAGGTCAAAGATATGCTGTAGGTCCGCTGAATCCGAATCTGACCTCGGAATTTCTCTATCTTGTCAGATTTTCGAGATATCTTAACATAAAGTTTAGAATAAACCCCGTTTTTTGCTATTTCTGGATGTTGTAACATCGCGATTTATGACTTTTTTTTAACAAAATTTGTTATTGTTGACGCAGTCAATTAGTTCCACAATTATTTTGTTATTAACAAACTGGAAAAACAAACTTCTTTTTTTAAAATTCATAAAAAGTGTGAAGTAAGAAAAAATACAAAATTTAAACATACAAACAATTCAAATTCAACATTCAAACATCTGAGACAAACATCTGAGACAAATTCTTCAAAATAAATAAAGTATAAATCAATATTTCTACAGTTATGTCATCTGAAATTCCTCCCTATTACTTTCAAAACGCTGGATTAACCTATCCCATATCTTATTAGATTTTCGCGATATCTGAATATAAAACTTGAAAAAACCCGGTTTTGTGCTATATTCGGTACGTTATAACATCGCGGGTTATGACTTTTTCCCAAAATTTATTATGTCATCTGAAATGTCTCCCTATTGCTTTTTAAAACTCAGTTTAAAACCTTTATAATATCTTATTCCATTCTGGATAAATCGTCAGCCGACATTTTTTGATATATTGTTTTCGCCTATAAATGAAGAATATATTCATAATTCGCAATTCGCAATCTTATAAATTCCCGAATATAGCAAAAAAACTTGGTTTCTAAACTTTATGTTACGATATCTCGTAAAACTAATGAGATGGAGAAATTCCTAGCTCAGATTCGGATTCAGCGGACCTCAAGTATATTTTAAGTATAGGCTCTTGACCTCTGTACAATTTTGTTAGCCAGTGTAGTCATAACTTTTAACTTGTCTACAGATTTTTTTTTAAATAGGTTTTTCTGAAATGGGAAATATAGTGTTTTTAACCCTATCACTTTTTGTGGAGTATTTTTTTTGTCAATACCTAATTCTAGACCTCATGTGCTTTGTTTTTAAAATGAGAAATATAGGACTTCGAATTTCAACGTTTTTAAATACATCTCATCAAGAGATTTTAAATTTATTTATTCTTAAAAATCAGAAATACATATTGGTGCGAAAATCCATAGTTTTTCACTATGAAGGGACTCATACCACTTTCAAAAGAAAAACTTCTCAAAAATGTTTGCATATAAACTTACTTGTATGTTTAGTTTTATAGTAAATTTTGTAAGAAATAGGAAAATTAGCGGGGTTTTGCGCATGATTAGCTTAATAGACACAAAAAAAAAAATAACCCATTTCAATCACGAAAACCACCGAATCAATAACTTTAATTGCTGAAATTCCGCCAACAGCGAAAATTTCTAATTCAATTAAAAATTTATAGCTCTTTAATTGAATTATTTTTCAATTAAATAATACACCATTTGATTAAAAAGTGATCAATATCGTATACCTCCCCAAAAACCAAAAAACAAAATTATTGTTGCCATACCAAATGTTTCTTTATAGCTTGAATTTTATAGCTGTTTTTTTTATTATTAATTAATAATCATATAATTACAAATTATATACTATTACCCTAACCGAGCACTAGCTACTATGGTCTTCGGCGCGTAGTAGCGAAAACAGACCAGTGCCTCAGGTGGGAATCGAACCCACGACTCCCGCACTGATAAGCCAGCACGTTACGCTACTAGCCTACCGGGGCGCACAGTTAACAGATTTATTTATACTGATGTGAACATATACACACAGAAATTAGTTTTTTCTTTCTATTGAAGCGTATGGACTATGGCAAATTTTTTTTTTGGATTTTTTCTTTGTAGAAATTTGCCCATTTGTTTTTCTTTGAAATAATTTTTAATTTGTATTTTTAATTTTCTTTCTGTTTTAAAAAATTTTTAAATTTTTATTAAACTTCAAAAATTACATTATCAATTTTATGTTAATGTTTTAGAATAAATAAATATTAAGATTTAAACAACTGAAACTAAATTATTTAACTTAATAAAGTAATAAACCTAATAAGAATTAATATCTAATCTAATTGAAATGAATTTAAAATATTTATTCCTAATACCACTAAACATAAACATTTATGAAAAACAACTACATATGTAAGTATTACAAAAAACAACAATGTGTTGATGTTTGCTTTTGAGCGATAATATAAAAAAAATGTCAAGCAAGTTCCGAATTTGAGCAAATATTTAATTGATTCAATTAATTTTTAATTGACAGCTTTAAAAATTTTCTACAAACCGATTTAATTGAAAAAAGTAGGGAAATATTTTTTTCTGTGTACATAGAATAATTATCAAATTTGATTCAAAAAACACATTTCAAAAAAGTAACGAAATTGAGGAATTTCGGGAAAATTGGAAGTGCTATGAAAATTCAAAGAGCAGATTTGGATTCAATGCTCATAGGACCCTGGCAATACTTTTATGGGGAGGATATTGTTGTTATAAAAAATAACTTACTATGCAAGAATTCCCTTAAAATGTAAGCGATTTTTTAAGTTTAAACAAAAAAAATTTGCAGTGAATAGAAGTTATTAAATATTCTGCAACCCCATCAAAGTGTTGCCAGTGGATTTTTTTTTTTTTTAAATACCTACACTTCGCAATAAAAGTCCCTTTTCACCCTACATATTTTATGTATAAATTTTTTATATTATAAACTAAATATGTATTTAATAAAAATTGTGTCTACATTTTTGTTTTCAATCCTCATACTTTCAACGACAATTCTTTTCAAACATTTAAAAACTTAATATTCGAAAAATATCGCTAGATGGTGCGAAAATTATTTGAAAATACACATTTATTAAATTTTCAAAATTAATTTTTTCGAATAGGTAAACAAAAAAGTGAAGTTTCATACAGCTGTTTCTTTTTCGTCAAAAAGTAAGTGCTATTCTTTCGGGTTTTAACGTAATTAAACGCATCCAAAATTGTGCTGCCGAAAAATTGTACATTTTCAACGATGAATTTAACATTGGCTTGTCATAGGAAGGAAGTTGTTTGTATGTATAACGCTAGAAAACAACCGCCAAGGAATATTATATAATACCTACACTCAGAAAAAGATTGGTTGGAATTCGGTTAAAACCATTAAATTTTATTTGGTAAGACGTTATTTCCTTAAGAAAAAATACTGTACTGTATAGGACCCAGGAACTAAAAAAACAATTCTATTGTGCAATTATTGGTATTTCCAATCAACTTTTCAAATAAAATTCGGTTAGTAATTGTGTACGGTAGAATCAACCATTTATTTAGTGAAAATGCAAAGAAATTGGTACCAGCTATCAAATTTATTAAACAATTTTCGATAGTCAAAAGTGGTAACTGCAGATACGTGTTTCCCAATCAAATATATAATGAAATTAGGATTTTGGTAGAACCAACGAAATGTGGATTGCATTGATTATAGACGCAACTAAGGATTGGTACTGGCAAACGAATTTTAGACTAAGTTTGTTTTTATAACAAAATATTTAAATTCAAATTTAGCACTCAACATATAAAAGGTCCGCTAAATAACTTTTTTTTTGAACTCCTGAACAAATTGGACTTTGTATGGCGTCATACCAAGGTCTTTATGCAAAATTCGTCTCAATGATGTCTCCGAAATGTTCAATTGTTGAGAACGACGGTGAATTGATGTTGATGGCGCTTCACGCACACTTTCTGCCACAGCAGCAATATTCTCGGGTGTACGCACTGTTTTGGATTTTCACGCTTTGGTTTATCGATGAGGATGCCAGTTTCTTTCACTTTTTTCACAGATAACGAACATACGGACCATATTCGTTCAGCGGAAGGATACAACTAATTATCTGTCAAATCAGACATGAGCTAAGTGTTACCATTCACGAAATAAGCACTAGTTAAAAAAAAAGGTTAGATGGCGGACCCTTTATAAGTGTTTGTGGTGTAATGGGTAGAGCGGCAGCCAATTACTCCGAGTTTCCGAGTTCAAATCCCGGAAAAGACAAACACAAAATGTTTTTTTTTTTATTAAAATAAAATACTAAGATGTTTAAACAGCCAATAATTTAAAGAAAATTAAAAGCAGTTGTGGTGCAATGAGTAGGACAGTGGAATATTAATCTGAAGGCCATGGTTCAATACTTGAAAAAAAAATTAAAAATTGAATTTCAATAAAATTTTGTTGAACGTAATAATATTTAAGTTGAATATAAAATTTAATAAGACAACTGAATAAAAATTAAAATTAATATGAAGATAGTTGTTGTAACCGCCATAATTGGATTGGCAACAAATTCGGTGGCCACAACTGAGACTGTTTTCTGGGTATAGATAATTTTGAAAAAGTTGTTTCATATTCGGAATGCTTCCTTTCTATGACAGGCCAAAGCTAAATTTATCAATGAAAATGCCCAAACTTTTTTTTTATAGGACATATTGTCTCTCAAAATATCCATATTTTACGGAAAAGGGCTGTAATAACGATATTTGTATAAGATTTGCATTTATTCATTGCTGTTCATTTAATAGGACAATTGTCCCTGCTCAAGTCACATGTTATTTGTGGGCATTGTAGTGTAATGGTTAGCGCGTTGGACTGTTACACAGATGTTCCCGGCTTCGATTCCCGGTGACGACAACAAAAATTTAGAAAAATAATATATATGAGTTCTCTATCCCTCATAGGTATCGCAGCGCCCGTCTTCGGTGTTCCCATAGCACTTATACCCCACCGAAGTAAAATAATGAATCAGGGCTATGAATTAATATAAAGCTTCAATAAGTTCGCCAACTCTCCATCAGGTGGAGAACAACAACTGTTCTAAGACTTATCATCTCGTGCAATTACAGTGTTGCCATGTTTGAAGCCCTTCATATTTCAACACCTTTCACCTCTCTACTATCCTCTTTCCAAAGAAAGCAACCCATTAATTAATAGGAAGAATTTCCTGAGTGTTGCTTCTTAAAAAAAAAGACACAACTGCATTTCTTAATGAATTCAATTTAAAACTTCAAGCAAAGGGAAAAAATATATATAAATTGTATACAACTCTTTTCCAGTCCGACAATTTTTCAAATTTTCCTAAAACTACAAATACACTTAGAATACTATGTAGGTAAAGACCACTGCAAATGTGGTTGAAAACAAATGCAATTTCATTTAAAGAAAGGACGACTTACATTACCTTAAATTCAACTAACATTGTCATTTGTTTTTTAATGTTCAAAAAATGACTAACAATTGTAGTAAAAATGAACCACATGGTAGTAAAAAATAAATCAACATTTATTTTTTATTTTTTTTTAAATAACAAAAAACACTGCAAAAAATTAATGTAAAATCATAAAACAGTCATTTGATGTGAGTTGTTTTTTTAAATGAACTACAAGGTTAGTAAATATTTTAATTTGTTCTGCAAATGACTGACATTTACATTAAAAATAAAGAAACTGTATTACAACCCAAAAAACTACATATTTTTAAAGCAGAAGTTCCCTGAGTGTATGTGCCAACAAAAATAACTTTAAAAAAATTAACATATAGTTATATTTGACACCCTTTTTTATAATTTTGAGGATAGGTTTAATGATCTTCAAAATCCGTTTTCATGTGAAGTTACCAACTACAAGTATCAAGTACAAGTAGAGCTGATAATATTTCGAAGTGAAGTACAAGCACCAAGCAGAACGGAAATTGTTATATTTTTGGAAAAATTAAGATCCCCTCATATCGCACACCTAGTTCAAAAGTGACTCAACTCAAAATTTTTCATTTTTCAGAAATCGAAAAAAAATATTTGCAACTTTATACCCATCGAACATAAAGAAAGACTATAACTGTTTTGTTAGCAACAGTTAACAACAAAATACACTGATATTTTTTGTTATAGATAAACTAGTGTATTGTGCATAGTTTAAGCATATAAACCGAAAATAAAAATTCTGAGTTGAGTAACTTTTGAACTGGGTGTGCGATATATCTTGAAATAAAAACAATTTCACTAAAAGTGTTAAGGCACAATTAGTTTGCACGTTCTGTTCTGTTCCGAATCAGCTGTTTTGTTTCTGTTCAATTGAAAGTCTGTATGTGTGGTTAGTTTTCACTTTTTCGTTCTGTTCTGTTGCGGACAAATCTATTGAAAATAGAATTCAACGTTAAGTGACAGCCTAAAGTGTGTATGTATTGGTTTGTTGTGAAATCTTTTTTCTCAATATTTGAATCAAAGATGATAAAGTTGGTACTATTAGTTGGAACCTCGGATGTACCATGATACTCCTATGACTCATTTAGTACGATTTACAAATTTTTCTATCTATGAATTTCTTGGTCCCTTTAAAATTCAATAATTATTAATTCGATTTGCAGTCTCATATGAACAATGAATAATTCGGAACCAAACGCTGTGAATTCAATCACACGATTTCACTGAGTGCGACTGATTACAGCTGATTATATTAGAGTTTTATTAATCGATTAAACTAATTATTGAATTCAATCACTAAGGGTTATAATTTATTATTAACTAATCTTTATTTTCAAAAAAGTAAATAATAAAAATCTTATAAAATGGAAAATTGACTATTAGCTGCGTGTTTTTAAAATCAAACGAATTCACGAACAAATTTGTTTGCTACCAATCAGAAGGATTGAATTCGCAAAAAACTGTGAGAAATGTAATTCAATACAGCAAGATATTAATAGCACATTCAAAAAATATTAAAAATTTGCTGAATTTAAGAAAAAAATCTCAAAATTTAAAAATTTTTTTAAATCAATATCGGCTAATTTTCTTAGCCCTTAAACCACTAAGACCGTCTGCAGACGGTCATCACTTGCATCCAATTACATTAAAATTTAAAATATCACAGTGGTTTAAGGGTTAGTACGCACTGCTCGTTTTTACATAGCTTTATGTACATTTTTCCGAAAAGTTTGGTATTGAAAATGAGCAAAATCGGTCCAGCGGTTCAAAAGTAATGATTGACAATGTGAATGTACCTCTAAATTTTACATACAAATTGGTGTATAATGCACTGTATATTATTAGAATTCCTTGTAGTGTCTGGTGTATAAAATATAACGTCATATTTTTCCACCAGACGCTAAGAGGTGAATAATATTTAAAATTCACCACAAATTCTTTTTTCTACGCAAAAACTTTTTTCACCTCAAAAATAGTTTTGTTACCTCAAAAATGTTTTTCACGACACAATTTATTTTTTTACATCCAAAAAGTTTTTCACCTCAAAATTTTGTTTTCACCTCTTAACATATTTTTTTTTTTTAATATATTTTTGTTGTTTCATTTGTAATTGTTCATTTTGGAGGGTACAAAGATTTGTTTGTTAATTTATATTTAAATTTTTTTTTATACTTGTGATGCCGAAAAAGTACTATTTTATATTCAGGTTGGTACTATTTTAAAATCGCATTTATCATCCCTGATTTGAATGTTTTTGGTTTGAGTTTCTTTTACTTTTTAAAACAGCTGATTCCTCTCACAGAAAAAGTAATTACAAAATATTACCTACAGAACAGAACGACACAGAACGGCAACAGAAAGTAACAACTAATGAGGCATTTATAGTTTTTCCCAACAACCTACCTTTGTGAAATTTTTTTTTCAGATTTAAAATTTATTTGTTCTAAACAACGTAACGCATTAAGTTCTGTAAATTTAAAAGAAAAAGTCAGAAACTAGTCTAGTTTGATTTAAAAATGAATAGTGTTTATAATTCTTTAGAGAAAAACGTTTTTTCTTCTTCTTAGCCTCAGACTTTCTAAACCAAAAACCTTTTGTTTTACATAGAATGAAAAAAGCCACCCTAATGTATATATGTAATTATTTTTAATTTTAAAATTGTTTTTTGTTTAATTTTCATTTCTTTAAAACAGTGTAGTATTTATTTGATTTTTCCGATATTACACAAAACATTAATGGCCTGTTTCTCGATTTCGAAAGAATGCTTTCTTTCGCTTTCTAAGCGAAAGAAAATTGATTTGGGTTTCTCTAACTAAATTTCTATGCGAACGATGACTTGAAGTACAAGTCGAATGAAAACGTAACAGTTTTCATACAAAATTTGGTTTCTCTATTTAGAACGAGTTGTCAACAGTGCGAACGTAAATGTCAAAACCAGTCAATTGCCTTTTTTGATTTCGAGTAACAAAATATTTTCAAAAAAATATATCATTCATTCCATTAGAAAACGCAAAAAATCTGAACACGGGTCCTCTGATTTTGTTTATTTTTTGTACATGAATACTCTATGGTCCCATTTCCTTTTCAGATCTCCAAATTTGTAAAAACTCGTGATTTTATGCACGTTTTTAGTTGTCATAAATATCAAAAAGCACTTCACTTTGAAGTACCATAACTTTTTAATTGTATATCGCATGTTATTAATTTAAACGATATTTGGAAGATGCACTTGTCTACTTTATAACTGGATTTTATAACTGGATTTTTTAAACAAAATGATTGCTAAAAAAAAATGCATACTTAATGCCAATGCAATTTTCTAATGCATTTTTCAAAACTTTCTCCCCCTACGATTTTCGAAAAAAAATACAGTTTACTAAAATATGGAATATTAGCTAAGTATAAAAATACTGATTTTTATGGAACAAACATGTCTTTTGTTTTTAAGGATTTAAAAAAAAAAAAATTATTTTTTTATTCTATAAAATGGAAATATTTTTATGAAGCACTTTTAGCATTTTTATCAAATTTATGAAAATTAAAAACGCGCATAAAATCGCGAGTTTTTACAAATTTCGAGATCTGAAAAAGGCTATGTGTAAGTGGGACTATAGAGTATTCATGTACAAAATATAAAAAAATCGGAGAACCTAAAAAAATCCTCATTTTTCAATGTTCTTTGCTGGAATGAATGATATAATAAAAAATTATAAATATTAAAAAAAAAAGAATGGATAACAAAAGGTAAGAATAAAATAACACGAATATTTAGAGTTTTTAAGAACTTTAAATTTCAGCTTAATGAAATCCACAATGGAACAGCTGAAAACGCTGGTGTACTTTTTTGATTTTCTTCTTTTGATTTATTAATTTTCATTTGTTTTATTTATTTGTTTTATTTATTTATTGTCATATACAGCTGATCACTGTTAAGTAATGTTGTATTTATCTTCAAACAATTTAGTAGTATTTTTGGTATTTGTAAAGGAAATTGTAATAGAAGTTTAAAATATCCGGTCTGGCACCATTATGATTTGTAAATACGTAAAAGACAAAAATTGACACACGTAAGTATAGGCGAACGATAGCTTTCGAAATAGAGAAACCCAAATTGATTCGAATTCGAGTGACTAGCTTGCGTTCGCTTAGGTTTTCGTTCGAATCGTGGAACAGATCATAACATTTTAAATAAAAAAAAATCATACATACACACAGAGAAATAACGTGCCAACCAAATTGAAAAGTGTATTTTAACGGTAACACCCTATAAATTTAGTTAGTGCAACGATATTTACATATGATTTCTTAATATTTTGGGAGTTGCAACTAAAATTCAGTTAAGCTAACCGAACTTTGTCGTGAAAACTAATGTTAAGTTAGGCCAACCGACTGAAATTCGTAATAACCGAATTTTGAGCCGTACACTCAAAAAAAATAGTTAGTAAAGTCAGCTAATTTTAGTCAGGAGGATGCTTGCAAAAAAGTTGCTAATATCCACTTAGTGGATTAGAAACTAAAATACCCTTGCTAAAAATTAATAAAATTTTTGCTGAATATTATTAGACTGAAAAAAACTTAAAAAATTTGTAGAAAATTATACTTTAGTTTATTTATTTGCTGAAAATCAGAAAAACATATTTTTTGGATTCTTTTAAAAATAATTTGCAATTCGTTACAATATATAAAAATGTTAATACTCCCGAATTAACGACATGAATTAATGTAATATCTAAAAAATAAATGATGCTATATTTTAAGGAACGCAAATGCTGCAGATAATTATAGAAACGAAACGAAAAAATAACAAAATATAACATATACATACAGTGAACTCTCAAAAACGTGAACTAATTTTGCAAGGGGAGTTCGCGTTTCTGATTTTACTACAGAATTGATCCACTTAGAATACATTCTATTCCAAGTACTGTTGATTAGTTAACAAAAAATAAAATATGCAAAGATTTTGAATATTTTTCTCCTGAAAAATTCTGAAATTCAAACATACATTTTTTAGAAAATTTTTTTAAATATTCAGACACTTGCCTATAGAAAAAGATTAACACTTTAAGCCATTTTTCGTATTAGAAAACTTTCTAATTCTGGGACTTCTTTTTAAATAGACCAAATTCAGAATCTAAGACAATTTTTGCATAACCAAATTATTGATTTTAATACGTTTTTAATATTTAACAGCTCTTAATTTCTAATACATTTACTATAAAAATAGCTGCTAATTCCATTTAAATTTAATTCTATACGTTTTAAAACAATTTTTACATAAAAAATTCTTAAATTTGGAGATACAAGAAAAGATTTAACCCTTTCCCTGTCCACCCCGGATTAACCCAACCTAAATTAACGTGCTGTGCATCATATGTGAGGCACAGGACAGGGAAAGGGTTAATGATTTTTTTTTGTTCACGTTAGAAAAGGTGTTTACTATAAGAACGTGGTGAAATTATTATTCGGAATTACCCAAATTACTAAAATATTGAAGAAATAGAAACATTTCTTGTAAAAAAATGTGTTCACGTTTTAGAGCTATTGAACTTTGTTCACGTTTTGGAATAGTCAATGTAAAAAAGTGTTCATGTTTCTGGGACGTTCATGTTACTGGATGTACACGTTTCTGCTAGTCCGCTGTACAACCCTTTTTTTGCAATAAGAAAAACGAAACATAAAAATCTAACTAAGATGAGTGTCTTTGTCTTTCGCTTTAGTCTGTTGTCTACCTGCTGTATATTTGGTTTGACCACACTAGATTATTAATTTCTATAAACATTTGGTTTACAAATACACATTTAATCTTTATTAAATTTAAGTATTTTATTTTGTCTTTTATTTAATAAATAGACAATTACTTTCACAAGCCGGGGACAACGCAAAATTTGAGTTGCTTCAATTCACAATTTTGTTTTATGTCTGAAAAACAGATACAAAAATCTTCCATGTTTTGATTTTTTTATATGTCTTACTAGAGTTGTACTTTTTAGTATCATTTTCCTAGTCAATACTACATCTTGACATGCCGCGACATATAATTCATTCATTAATGTGCTAATCAGCACTATTTTTTTAGCAAAATAAATTAGTAAAACATAAGTATAATATTAGTAAAACATTAGTTCAAAACAGTTAAGTGCTGAATAAGTATAACTAAAATTTTAGCTGAAAACATAATTTTTAGCAAAATATTTGCTGAAAAATAGTATATCTGATTTACAAGACGTTTTACTAACTTTTCTACTAACTATTTTTTTGAGTGTAGTAACCGAACTTCAGTTGGCAAATAGCTAAATTTTTCTCTGTGTGTGTATTCTAACCCATTCAACATTTCTTACAGTGCAAGTCTCATTTTCTCACCAATGCAACTACATTTTTTTACTTTTTGCACAGCATTGCCTTAATTGTAACTAATTAAAAATATCTGCCTCTTTTCCCCAACTCTGCTATTTTGAAAGCAATAATCCGTACATGTAGAGATTTTTCTCTACTTCTGGCAACATTGGGCAACCCATCATTAATCAATTGCAAATGGACTCGTGCCACTTTTAAAATAAGTGGCTCAAATAATAAAAATAACTAATAATAAAATGAAGACATAAAAGTATATTTAAATAAATAAATAAATAAATATTAATTTAAAATAGACACTTTAATTTTCAATTAACTGATAAAATCTAAGTTTCATGCACTTGCAGAAATATTCAATAATTTATTTTTATTTCAATTTGACCGCAAAAAACACATAAATTTATAAATTGGTGGTGGTTAATGTTTCTAATTGTTCATTTTTTTTATTATTATTGTGGTTTTTTTTAACTCCCTGATGTTTATTGAACTATTAACCACAATTTTTTAAACAAATTTTACACCTTTTTTATGTATTTTTTTTTTTTTATTGTTTATCTTTTTTTTCGGTAAATCAAAATTTAATTTTCACAATCTTCGTTAGTTTTATATGATGTCATACTGTGTTAAGTAATTTTTTTTATAATTATATATTTTATTTTTGAATAAACTTTTTTTGTAAATTGTTGACCTACAACGGCATCATCTCATTCATCTCTTTACTTAAACTTACACTGAGTGGAGCCATTGAACTTTGACTTTATAAACTTGTTGCTGCAACAAGCAACAATTATTTAACTGTGAAATACTTAAATTTAAATAACTCTATAGGAAGATTTACAATTCAATCAGATGAAATAAAAACGACCCTTCTTACTTTAGTCAGCAAATTAAAAAAACGCATGATTGTTGTTAATTTAAGTTTATTATTATTGTAGTATTGTATAAGTAATTTAATGCATTAATAAATAAATTTTAATCAAAAGGTCTTTTTGCGGCAAATTCTTGGTAGGCTTAAATTAAGGGGGGGGGGGGGGAGCTATCCCGATCCCGTTATTCATAAATTCCGTTTTTTTCCCAGAAAATCCCGAAATTTTTATGTTTTTAATTTGCTTATTTTTATTACTTTTTGTGTATATGACACACTAGGGTGGTCCTTATTTTTCAACTTGCGATTTTTGCGGGCTGCCCCCCCTCTTAAAATATTTGTTTGGGTACAAAAATTCACCATGCAAAAAATTAGAGTTCTGGCATAACGGGAAGATGTCCCGCATCGCCCTTGAAAATGGGCATAATTTAAAAAAAAAAATTACAAATTTTTTTTTCTTCAAAATTAAAAAAATATAAAATAATTTTGTGTTGTTGGGTTTAATCATAACTACTCAGATAAAAAATATTACTTTCAAAGAAAATCGCTAACTTGACCCTAACTTTGTATCAAAAAATTAATAAATATTTTGGGTGTACCTCAAAGTGACTTTTTTGCATTTTTGAAAATTTTATTCAACAAAAATCAAAAACCTAGTGTTGCTGTCAATTATTTTATTAAACACATCTCATGTATTAAATAAGCCAAGTATTACGGATATCCGTTGGCAAAATTTTTGTTAGAGCATTTTGATTCTAGCGGATTTCAACGTTTTTTTAAATTTGTATAGACTTTTTTTTTAACAAGATTTTTTGTAATTTTTCATCAATGCTATTGTGTATGCTATTTTATATAATTGTAATAACTTTATTATAAAGTATAATTTTTCGTGTTCATAGTTAACCTGTGTTTTCATGGGGTCACAATTGACCCTCGTATTTTAAAGAGTCAAAAATCACAAAGATGACAAATAAATTTTTGGTTTATGTTTCTAATTGTAATTTATTTACATTTTTAAAATTAACTAAAATTAATTATTTAGTATAAATTCAGATATTTGCTATTCATATTAAAATTGATTTTTTTTGTACATATTCAGGAGTATTTTTGGAAAACGTATTTTTAATGTAATAGTGTAATTTTTTTGCATCCGGGTAGTGCTTCCGATAATAGGCTACAATTTGCATTATTACTTTTTTTTCCTCCTCGTTTCGTGACAATACTTTATTGTAGTCCTCCATGAGCTTCACTGCCCTCTGTAGTGTCATTAACAACCTTTAATTTGTTAACGTGGGTCATATTTGACCCCAGGTTAACGTGGATTAACTATCAACGGAATAATAGTATTTTTATAATAAAGTTATTACATCATATAAAAGAGCATATACAATAATATTGATGAAATATTATTAAAACCTTGTTTTAAAGTAAAATGTATAAAAATAAAAAAAAAACATTGAAATACCCGAGAATCAAAATGCTCTAAAAAAAAAATTTCCCAACGGATATCCACAGTACTTGGCTTATTTAATACTTGAATGTGTTTAATAAAATACTTGACAGCAAACACTAGGTTTTTGATTTTTGTTGAATAAAATTTTCAAAATGCAAAAAAGTCACTTTGAGGTACACCCAAAATATTTATTCATTTTTTTGACACAAAGTTAGGGTAAGTTAGCGATTTTCTGGAAAGTAATATTTTTTATCTGAGTAGTTATGATTAAACCGAAACACAAAAATTATTTTCTATTTTTTTAATTTTGAAGAAAAAAAATTTGTAATTTTTTTTTTAATTATGCCCATTTTTCAAGGGCGTTGCGGGACATCCTTCCCGTTATGCGAGAACTCAAATTTTTTGCGTGGCATATTTTGACACCCTAACAAATATTTTAAAGGGTGGGGGGGGGGGAGTACAGTCAAAATCTCATTTTTATTTTTTGCCCATACAACGAAAGACTACCCTAATGACACACCCTTGTATACAACGATGACAAAAAAAAATTTTTAAAAATAAAACATAAAATGTTTATTTACCTTTATAAATTTTAAAAATTATAATTCTGCTTTTAAAATTTTTCACATTCTAATTTGAATCAATTTAATTGGTTAAAATAAAATTTAATAACTAAATAATTTATATGTAATTAAGTCCCTTTTAAAGAAAAATTGGAATTATTTATTAACCTTCCGAAATGACTTAACTAAAATACTTTTGAAATAATAAACTGATAAGTTCTAAGAATTAGTATCTGCTTTGAAGATTATTATTAAATGAAACTGAAAATTATTCAAGTTTCGAGGCCATCATACTCTATATTTCTTTATTAAGATATTGTCCTAACAAATAATCTATAGAGTTTTTGTTTGCAAGTTTATTAATTAACCATTTGCTGGAATGTGTTGATAGATCTACTATTTCGGGAATTTTCTAGGTTCCCATCATCAGAATACGGTTTGAAAGAAGTGACAATCCCACACAAACATCAAAGACTCATATGAACTAGTTATCCCACTAAATGAGAACTAATATATGAGTTCGAAGCTAAAGATTATCACCATTGATCAAGAATAAATTAAAAACTTGTTCGTTATGTGCAATCTCTATCTTTGGTAGATATACAATACACGCTTTTGTTTTTATTCTCCTTTTTATTTTACGCTTGTTTTGCTTTAAAAACAAGATGTAATGAAATATAGAGTATGGCCTCGAATTTGAATAATTTTAATTTTCATTGCATAATTTAAGGTCGAAAAA